>JBAMBO010003764.1:0-18044 GCA_037044535.1 Lordiphosa magnipectinata
ATAAAAAGATACTTTACAGAGCCAGTAGGAAAACACAGTAGTTAGAGCGAGACGGACATATTCCCAAATGTATCCAGAGAGCGTAAGTGAGAGCGAACAGCTGATCAAAAGTATCTAGAGAGCGTAAATGAGAGCGAACAGCTGACTGAGGCAGCGAAAATTTTATCTCTCATACTCATTGCTCCATGCAAGCATGCACTGAAGCTAAGGGACAAAAACGAGCTAGCGTCGGCAGCCGACGAGACCACCTTATACTTATTCCATCATGTCACGAGTCAAACGGCCAGTTAACACACAACGCGGTGCGCTCTCTAAGTCTCTCTCTCTCTCTCTCACTCTCACTAAGATTGCGGTTCAACAGAATGCTGTGGTTATGGTTGGGGGTGGGGGGGAGGTGTTAACTGGCCGTTTTTTGCTCATAACTTGAGAATCGTTCATCCGATCTTTATCATTCCTTCAGCAAATCGAAAAAGAAATTTTGATTACTAGATATCTCTAGAAGGTACGAACCATCTATCATCAAAACTGTGGAAGATACACGTTTTTTCCAAATTGCGGGGGCGGGAGGGTGCGTATCAAAAATTGAAAATAAACTTGATCTGCCTGCAAGTATAAGAAATATATGTGCCATACGTGTCAAACCTCTATCTCTTACCATCTCTGAGATCTCTTCGTTCATACGGACGGACGGACATGGCTATACCGACTCGGTTGTTGATGCTGATCAAGAATATATATACTTTATAGGGTCGGAAACGATTCCTTCTGCCTGTTACATACTTTTGCACAAACTTAATATACTCTATGTACCTTCGGTACAGAGTATAAAAATTAATAAATTGATAAATGCTAGTATCAAAATGATACTAAGAGTTTGACAATTGAAATATCACATTGATACGACCTAGTTTCAAATTGATACTATGAAATTAATACAAAACGAGAACGCTTGTTTTTGAAATGTCAGAGTTTAAGACCCATTTTCCGCCAGATAAATACCTGATTTCGACCAAACTTCGCGAATCTTTTTGAAAACATCAAATTAACCATCGCCGAGTTTAAGAAAGATAAAATTTAAAACAAAAAAGTTTTTCTCACTAAGACTCAATTTCCGACCGATCGGCCCTATGGCAGCCCTTAGATATAGTCATCCGATTTCAACCAAATTTTGCGAATATATTTGAAAGCATATAGAATTAGTAATCAGTGAGTTTAAGGAGGCTAACATTCAAAACAAAATAAAATTTCATATTAAGAACCATTTTCGACCGATTGGTTCTATGGCAACCATAAGATATAGTCACCCGATGTCGATCAACTTTTCAAATTAGTTTGAAAGCATTAAATATTAAGGATAACCGACCTTAAGAACGATTTACTTGAAAACAAAAACGTTTGTTCACTAAGACCCATTTCCCGACCGATCGGTCCTATGGCTGCCATAAGATATAGTCATCTGATTTTGACCAAAGTTTGCAAATCTGCTTCAAAGCATATAATATAAATAATGGCCGAGTTTGACGACGCTAACATTGAAAACAAAAAAGTTTTCAAACGCTTAAAACGAGTCAGAAAGTCAGTCAAGCCCGACTGTAAAATACTTTGTAGCTGCGAAATGGTACGTTTGGTACGAAATTATCTGACAGAGTGGCTAAATGCCAAGTGCTTATGGCTTCATTCCTTACCGTGACTTCCCACTCTCTAACAATAGTGCTTGATAGTCGTGTGTGTTAAGAGGCCGCCTTTTATTGCCTAAAAAGCTTTGGGTAATATAGGCCTAAAAATAAGTCCAATATTCCTTGGCTGTCATTTTAGGTCATATGTCCATAAATATCAGGTAATTTTTAAAGGCTTAAGGTAATATTTTTTTCTGTGTGTACTGTTTCTCGGTATAAGCCAATCAACATGCCTTTCCTTAGCGAAATATTCTGGTTATTTTCTGTAACAAACATCTACAAAAGGCCAACTCCAAATATATTTTTATGCATAAATGAAAAATTGAAAAGTGCGAGCTTCGATTTGCGGTCGCCCATAAACAAATAAAATCAAACGGTTGCAGATCGTGGGCTTAGACGTTTTGGACACCAAAAGGCAAAGGGCATAAATCATTGCGTATTTATCATAAATCAAATTGAATTTTTGCTTAGCTGCCGATGCTCACCCGCACACACAACGCGCCGTCCACTTGGGTGTTCTGTCTCGCTCTGCGCTTATTTTATTTATGATTTTTTCCAGTTGACTTGCCAATTTGTTTTGTCTTATTTTGTCTCTATCTGGCAGAGTTTCCATCATCGGCTTTTGGCTGCGCTGGAATTCAATTTCCACTTAATATTTGCTGAATGCAAAATGAAAAGAAGTTGGGTGCAATGTAAATCAGGTGAAACCATTTCCATGACAGCTTAAATATCCTTAAAATTCTGACGCGTCAATGCCTTGCCACTCTCGATTCATTGATAGAAAATCGGCCAAAGTGATAAAGCGCCATCACATGACATGGGCCTATTCAAAATATCTGACAAAAGTCGAAAGGTTAATGGATCTGATTGCTTACAATACATTTTGGCTTCCATTTGTAAAAAATTGCCGTACACTTGCACCGCATTAGTATCGTTTAGTAGTCATCATCTATTATCTGAACAATAAATTGTTTCACTTGATAGAAACATTAGTCATTCCATTCAAAAAAAAAGATATAAATAAATAAATAAGACAGGTCAGTGACACGTGGATTCAACGATTTTCTGATGTTGGTGGATGTGCTTAAATTCAATTCAACGTTCGTGTTGCCTTTCTAATAATACATCCATCAAATGTTTGAATAATTTTGAACATCATACCTCTCCCTAAAGTCCGTTTGTCCCTTCGATGCTCTTTGCTAATCTTATTGTCGCTTATCGTATTCCTCACCATTCCGCAGGGCACGTGCCAATGGCCAATGAAGTGTGACAATTTGGCTTGCTCCATAATGCAATTGCGAATATGTCAACTGTCCTGTGGCCCGACCCAACAACTTTTATTTTTCGACAACTTTTTGTGTGCCATAAAAAAGTTTTATGAGCTGAGCATTTTTGGTGATATCTGCTAATTGAATCGCTTGTGTCGTGTTCAACATACACATACTCACGCTTACATGCAAGTACACATATTGCAAAAAGATTTGAATACTGGGAAGCCAGCGCTTTTAATTGTTGTTTGCTATTTGGGCGTACGTAGCAGGGCTGCAAACCCAAAAAATTTGCAGGTTTGCAGGTCCAGAAATTTGAGATTCAAATTTTTTGGGCTTTGGTTTTGGTTCGAATCATGGTTCGTTGCACGCTCTACCCAATATATATCAAATTACAATACAATAGGTATACACCTGACGGCTAAATACATTGTGAGACTGTAAGACGTCAATTATAATTGACGTGAGTTTGGCGCTTGTGTGCTGTATACGGACTTCCTTCATTGCTAGTGTATAAATCTTCAGTCCGGCCTCTAAAAAAATTCTGACATTTATGCCAATTATCGAGCAGTCTAGTTGACTGACGCAATCGGCTTGGATGGATATCAATCTGAAATTTTGTCAATTCATTTATTGTGGTAACTTCCTTGCCTGCGGTGTCCCATAATGCCAGCCTTTGTTCCACGAAGCGTCCACATTCAAAGAGGATGTGTTGTGCGTCCTCCACGATGCCTTCATTACACCGAGTACATTCGGGGCTCCTGTCATGCTGTAGAAATTTACCACTCCATGGGGTCTCTTACGGCTTGATTTTAAGGACTATCCTGTGCGTCCAGCGGCCTTTGGACTTATAGCCTATTTCCACCAAAGAAATGAAGCTTCATTTCTTGAAATGACAAGAAATGAAGACATAATGATATCGATTTCTCCCATACAAATTGTTGTTGCATTTTGCCCTTTATTTCTTTCATTTCTCAAAAATGATGGCATTCCCCACGAAGGAATTTGGTATTTTTTTAAAAAGTACTCGCTACTCTCTGGCACTACTCGTTACTCGCTGGAAATAGAAAGTGTCATCACCAATAAAATGTGGATTTGAATTTAAAAAGTAGGCGCAATTTTGTTTATAATATAAATTAGTCAAAATAAGTTGTGTATTTAGCTTTCTGCTGATTATTGAGGGCGTTAACAATGCGTTCGCCCCAGCGTAACTGCTTTCCTGCCGGGTATGTCATTTTTTGGGTAAATATTGCAAAAACTCCCCGTGAGTTTGAAAGTGCCGCCTGTTGTTTAAATCAAAGCATTCAGCTGTTTTTGTCAACGTGGCATTGCGAATATCAAAATGATGAAGATTTGTCAATGGAAACAGCATCATTTTTAGAAATGAAAATGATAAGAAATGAAGCCAGTGGAAATAGGCTATAAGACATGTGTTTGTCAGAGAGCTGCAAAAATCACTTTTTTCTTTCTCGTACACAAAAATTCTTACTCACATTTAATTAATCAACAATACTTAGAGCTGAATATGTTCAACTCACAACGCAATCGCATCGAGCGGCGTTGTGTGATCCAACGTGTATGTTCATATTTATTCATCGAACAGAACTTTTTGATCGGACGTTTATGAGTTGATCAAACAAAACTCAGCGTTGACCGGCCACCGCGTTGAGCGAGAGGTTTCACTCTTTCCATCTCTCTCTTTTTCATAGCTGTCAGCAGCGCCGTCACTGTCTATGCGTCCTTGCAAGAGTTTATCAGAGGTCATTTTCACTCACTCTAAACAATCATCGTTGAGCCAAACGAACATTCAGCCGAACTGATTGGAGTGAAGTCGAACATGATTATAACCAGAGAATGATACAATTAGACAAGGTAGTCCGCTCGGTAAAATTAGGTCCCTTATTGTATGTTTGACGAATTCGTGCGCATCAATGCTTACGCTATGACGGTCGGCAAAGAAAATTTAACATAGAACGCCTCTCATTTTTGAGTGATGTTAACTCCATTGTGACAAGGAGATAGATACTTCATAGAGGCAACAAAATCTGTCCCTCAAAATTACTGTCGACTTTGTCGAAACTTTGCAACTTTGTCGATGTAGCAGATTGGGCTTCTATGTTAGTTCTTCTATGCGGTCGGCAACGAACTGACAATAGGGGACCAAAACGAGAGCGAGCACTTTCCGAGCGGACTACCTTGTCTAATTGTATCATGAATCAGAGTGCCAACACTCTTCGAATAAAACTCTGCTGCGAACATGTTGAGTAAGCAAGTTTGATGAATAGAGCACGAAGCCTGTTTATTCGGGTGTTAAATAATGTGTGAGCGTTTTGCAATCGAACGAAGCCGTTCTCTGGTGTATGTATGCCGCAAATGGACGGCCATGTTTGCATTCATACATGCATCCACACATACAAATATTTAACTAACCATGTTTGTGTGCATAAATGTAGATATGTACAGACATATTTTATCCAAGCTTGCCGATTCTGCAAAACATTGATTATGCTTTCTCGCACTTTAATCATTCCTTCACAAACAAAATTGTGCATCTATTGGTGTTTATTCGTCACACTTGGAACTTTTTTTCACAACGATTTCATCAAAAATGCCTTTATGTCTTCTTTTGAAGGTGCCGCATTAAACTTGCTGCATGCCCGCCTGTCAAATTTATTTTGCATTAGAGTCATTCTGATGTGTCAGCGCTTACATTATATGTAAATTTCGTAAATATTCAATTTGTCGTCATTGCTTCACACCTTCTCAGTCAAAATTTCTGAAACGAAATGAAATGCGCGTTTTATTTTTGTTCTGGCTTAAGCGTTTTGTGTCTCCGTTTCGATTCTGGCGCGAGGCTAGTGTTGCCAACTTAGCTATTTTTCGCACCAAATATCGACTGTCAAAATGCTAAAACTTAACAGAGAATAATTTAAAATGGCTAAACAATGTCAAATAATTAGCTAAAATTGCAGGCTCCGGCAAAACTGAATAGTTTCCGGCTTTCGAGCCTACAAAAAACCTATATCTAATTGGGAAAATAGCTAAATTGGCAAAGCTGCGTGTAGCACACCGTTCTGTGTGTAGGAATGTATGTACTTTTGTTGCTGGACAATTCGGCTGACATGTTTCTGCAGTAGCATGCAGCGAGTTGGTTAGATTGGCGCATATGTTTATGTAGAAGATGAAAAATAAAACGTTTAATACATTTTGCAGTGTACATAGGTGCTTACATTGAATTTGTAGAATGTTACAAATTAATATCTCTGACTGTAAGTATTGTGTATGTAATATAAATTACGCATACGTATGAATGTATATATAAGTACATAGGTAAGCAAAGAAGTACTACAAACAATAGCATGCTCTGATTCTTCACGAATTTAAATTGTTTTACATATATGTACATATGTATGTATCTAAATAACCATTGGGAGTGCGAAAAGGAGAAAATAACAAATCGGAGACATTTTGTTTTTTTTTTTTTTAACCAAACCAAAAGCTTGGGTTCGGAACGGGTTCGGATTCATCTATTTTCACAGTAAAAAAAGCCGAAATTCCGGGTTCGAACCGGTTCGGTTCAAAACCGGTTTGCAGCCCTAATACGTAGCATATATGAATACATTTAGTGCAATAAATACGGGGTACCTAGGGATTCTAATTTTCGATCCAATTTTTAGGGCCGATTTCGTATGTGTTAGTTCATCAGGCACATAGCAGCTATCTAGAAGATGAGAAATCAGCCATTAATGTTTATCTATTTGGCGAGAGGAAGGTTAATTTAGACAAGTCTAAGGGTCTAACACTATTTTACCAACATTTGACAGTTACCTGCACTTAAACTCTCATAACTTTTTGTACACTTAAAAAGTGAATTCTATTTTTCATTGAAGATTGCAACGCATAGAACGAATCATCTCCGACCACATAAAGTATATATATTCTTGATCAGCATGACGAGCTGAGTCGATCGAGCTTTGTCCGTCCGTCTTACCGTTTGTCCGTCTGTCTATCCGTCTGTCTGTTTCTACGCGAACTAGTCCCTCAGTTTTGAAGCTATCGAGGTGAAATTTTGAAAATAGTCCTCTTTTGCACGCTGCTAATATGTCGGAACCACCCGGATCGGATGACTACTTCTTGTAGCTGCCATAGAAACAATGTGTCGGAAAATGGGTTTTAGTAAGAAAAACTTTTTGAGTTTCAATGTTTGCGCTCTTAAACTCTTATTATTATATGTTTTTAAACTGATCTGCGAAGTTTGGTCGAAATCGCAACCGTTGAAGCGAACTTTTTCAAGTGTATTAAAACTTCGGCCCGACGAAGTTAGCTTTGCTTACTCGTTATTTAGTTGGACAGTAATAACTAGACATCGGATTTTGCATATTTGCATATTTTGAAACGCATGTCAGATTTAAGTTCTGATTGCACACATCTTATTTTTATTGATCAATGATCTAAGTCCGGTAAAAACAATTTTGCATAAATTGCATATTTGCATAAAAAAATATGCAAAATATGCAGATTATGCAAAATATGAAATATGTGCAAAAACTTTTTTTTATGAAAATACATAACGATTCTTTGCTTACCATTTTCTGATTTGGTTGCAAATCTGTTTGAACTTGTAAATCAACATCACCAATTCAACTTGTAATCATTTAATTGCCGAAAATGAGTGATAAAAACACACTTTTAATTCATAATGGCTAACAGACTTGCCATCACACTGTTTTGCAATACATATTTACATAGCAGGCACCCGGCGTGCGTTGCTGCGCCCCACTTAGAATTTTAAATACAATACGAAGAAGTGAAGCTTATTAGACAAATGCCATCTATAAAATCTTCATGATAATCTAAACTCATAAATTTTTTTCCCAATTTCACAAGTTTTTGGTCCGTATGATCTTTAACTCCTATTTACTCGTCGATATACCCGTCTTCGTGTCAATCTAAACTCATATAAGAATTTCGGACATGTTAAAATTTCTTTAAACCGATTGACCGACACCTCCTTTTTACCCGTCTTTAATAGCCAACTATTAAATCTTCATGATAATCTGAACTAATCTTACATTTTTGTACATATCAGGATTTTTGGACCGCTTGATCTTGACCTGTCTACATTATAATCTAACTCATGAAAAAGTTTTGTAAATATCGCAACTTATTGGATCGGTGGAGGACATCATTTACGTGTCCACAATTGCCATCGATCACATCTTAAGGATTCCTAAAAGTCATAAAATTTGGCAAATTTCGCGATAAACTAATCTAACTAATCTAAACTTAAATAATAATTAAGAAAATTTCGAGATTTTTTTGATAGTTCGGTCTACATTCATATGTTTACCCGTCTACTAATGCCGTCTATTAAGTATTCATAATAATCTTTGGTCATATGAAAAATTGGCAAATGTCGCGATTCTTTTAACCGTTCGATCTACACCTCCTATCCCTACATCCGTCTACATTGCCATCCATTAAACATTCATAATAATATAATAGGCCATACGAAAAATTGACAAATTTCGACCTGTTCAATCCACGTCTCTTATTTACTAATTATTTACTACGCTGTTTGGGATGGACGACAATTTTCGGATCAGTTTCCAAATAACAGTGGAGTAAAGCAAGGATGCCTCCTTAGCCCACTTCTGTTTTCACTTTATGTCGACGACGTTACAACCTGGAGGCGTTAACATTCATGGCACCACCATCAAGGCATTAATATACTCAGATGATATGGCACTACTAACAAAGTCCCCCGAGATGCTTCAAGCCACGATTAATAAGCTCTCTGAATATTGCAAACAATGGAGTTTACAGATAAACGTGGATAAGACGAAAGTTTTGATTGTGAAAGACAGAAGAGGCCGTAGTGCAATGATTGACAGCTGGTTTTTAAATGGCGTTGAGCTGGAAACGCTAAACAGTTTTAAATATCTTCTTTCCATCACTGGAAATTTGAGCTTCAAACCTCACTTACAAGAAAAACTGCAAGACTCTAAAAAAGCAATTAATAGCACTAGGAAAAACTTTGTCGGAAAACTTCATATTTTGCCGAGCACTAAATTCAGAATGTTTTAAGCCACTGTTCGATCAGTAATGTGCTATGCATCTCAAGTCTGGGGATACTGCCGTTATGAGGAGGTGGAGCGATTGCAAAGGCTATTTATTAAACGGATATTTAAACTACCCCGCACTACTCCAAACTATGCGCTCCACTTAGAAACCGGCCTGCCTTCTTTGTTCTTGTACGGTCTGCAAAACCACTTCACATACATACGGAAAGCTATGGATATGCCAAGAACTAGCCAAAACAGTCACTGCTATGATGCTGTCGGAAAAAACGCAAATTTTTGACAATTGGCTGACCTTGTTTCAGGATCATGAGGTATCCATAGATCTTCAAAGCGTCGGTTCATGAGAAAGATCTCACCAATTGCTGTTGGAGAAAGTTGTTAGCAGAGAAACAGACTATTTTCTAAGCCAAGCCAGGCAAAGTGTGGTCCGAAACACTTTCAAAAAACTAGAGCTGGCTCTGGAAACGATTAACTATTTTCATGACCGTTATGACACTCAAGCAATCTCACTTATATGTCGGGCACGCTGTGAGATGCTTAGTCTCAACTACAGGCCGCACTGGAGCTCTGTTAACACAGATTGTAGCCTCTGGAATTTGCACGCAACTGAAGACGTCATGCATCTGCTTGGGGTATGCCCAATTTTAGCTGAGATAAGAAGACCCCATCTAAATGGGAAGAACTGGACAACATTATCCTCCTTTCTAAAACAGGCGCTTAAATATAGAACCGCTATTATAAATGAATATTTGTAACTTTTTCTGTAAATTAAATTATGTATCTTTTCTACCTAATTTTCTTTGTCTTGGTCAATTCTGAAATCGAAAACTATGTTTCTTTGTTTTAAATTTTTGTTTGTTTATATCGTTAACAATGTACAAAAACTCAAATGCTATGGCTGACGGTTAAAAATCAAGCCAAAAATTTATATTAATAAATATTTACTTCTACTACTACTACTACTATGAAAAATTTTTAATTTAATGTTGTACATAGTTAATAATCGGCTGTGTTCTTAACTGACACTAGCTGCACCGTCACGCGAGCTCTGAATGGTCGAATGGGCTAAAGCGCCGGCAGTTGTGTTTAAGACACCGAAATTGGAATCCAAAGGAAGGTAAATAAAAAAAAAAAAATTTGAAGTTTTACGTTTTTCAGAAAGAGAAGACTTATGACCGACCTCACTTCCGTTAACCACCCTTCCATCGTCCCCTTCCCCCAACCCCCGTCCCCCCCCCCCCCCTCCCCGTACACCACACCTTGCCACACCTGAAAAGAAAAAATGGGGAAAATGAATTGAATTGACATGGTTACACTTAATATGAAATAGAAGCTAAGAATAAAATTATGTAATATATTTGTAACGAAATGAAATCTTAAATTGCTTTTAATGGATCCGTCGCCGAACCAAGTGCCAATGCCAAACCAAACTTAAATAGTAGCTATTAGTAGCAGTAGGGGCAACTCAAACCATCTTCTTTAGGTGTTGCCATGGTAGGGAGGGTAGAGATTTGGGGTAAATTCCAAATAATTCCCCAATGCCAATCCATCTTGTATTAGTTCCCTGTCTGTACGAGTTTTTTGGTTTAGTGGGAGTTAAAATAATATGTTCAGATCTTTAAATCCTTTTGGTAGAGTCGTATTCTTAGACAGTGAACTTTATATTGTCGTGGTGTGTCCGCTATGGGAGGATGAGGGAGAACCCCACGCAATCCGACGAGCTGAGCAAGAGCAGAGCTACAAGTGCACGGCCCGAGTCCTCCATAGCCACGTTGAATGCGCGAAAGCGCATGTCGTTAGACTTTAAGCGGCGGAAGTAAATATAGCGATCGCAAAATGCAAATGCAAAAAAGATCCTAGTGTTGATCGCAACCCCGCTGAATTTTTAAAGGAAGCTTCTCCGGTGTTTATTGAGTGTATTTCAAATATGTACAACAATATTATTCTTAACTCAGAGGCATCTGTTTCCTTCCTACTAAATGTTATATATTCCTTATACAAGAAAGGGGATCCAACGCAAGCAGAGAATTATAGAGGAATCTCATTTCAAAACGCAATGGTAAAGGTGTTCTCCTCTGTTATTTTGGATCGTCTAATTGGTTGGGTGAACCAGAAGAACCTGCTCATCGAGTACCAATCCGGATTCCGAAAACGCTACTCAACTGTTGATAGCGTTTTTGTTCTCACCACCATCGCACAGCATTACTTGGAGCAGAAAAAAGCTTTACATGTTTTTTGTGGGTTTCCGTGCAACTTTCGACACCATTAGCAGGAATGTCCTCTTTTACAAACTGAGCAATTTAGGATTATCGTCGAAAATGCTTGCAGTTGTCAAAAGCCTATACTTTGACAATAAGATGACGGTGTGGGACGGAGACGAATGCTCGGACTGGTTTCAGACAAACAGAGGAGTCAAACAAGGATGCCTATTGAGTTGTTCATTGAAGACCTACATGACTACCTAAGCGGAGGTGCAAGACTCGGAGCTGTCACTTGTAAGATACTTATGTGCGCCGATGATATAGTACTACTGGCCGAAAGTGCGGAACAGATGCAGTATACAATTGACAAAGTATCTGTGTGAGGACGCCTTGCAAGAGCGGAGAAATGGTACCTCGACGGGGCAGAACTGGAAGCTGTGAAGGAGTACAAGTATCTGGATGTCACACTGACACAGAATATGCGGTTTGAGACACATCTGCGGAAAAAATTGGCAGAAGCAAGGATTGCAATCAATAGCACTTGGAATTGTTTCATGTCAAGAAAAGACATAAAACCAAGTACGAAATATAAGCTTTTTGAAAAAACGGCATGATCGATTATGCAGCAGAGGTATGGGGCTATGCGGAATACGATAGTGTGGAAAAACTAGCACGCAATTTTGTTAAGAAGCTTTTTTTTGGCAGTTTAGCCAATAAACAAACCATCATGTGCAATACACCTAGAGACTGGTCTACCTACCCTCTATCACAATACGCTGGACAGACATTTTAAATATATTAGAAAAATCTTGGATCTATCTCAGAACAGACTTAGTCGCTATGCAAATCCTTAGCGACCAATCGCAGTGCTTTGCAGAATGGCATAAAATTTTCGAGGCTAAAAGTATTATTTGCGATACAGAAGACATAGCTTTCTAAAAAAAAAAGGCGGGGGGAGAGACGATCAACGGACCCGACCGACCACCGAACATGGTTGTTGTAAAATGTGCCAAATACCCTAAATTTGTAACAAATATTTTCGAAAATCAAAGGCGATATAACGCAAAAAATTATAAAAGGTAATAAAGAAAATTCACCCTAAAATTTAGAAAAAAAAAATATATATTTTTATAAATTTTAGAAAGTTTTTTCTAAAAAATTCATTTTTAGGGCTTCTAAAATGCACAAAATTTTTTTTTGAAAATACACATTTATTCTAAATTTTAAGTCGATTTCGATTCTAGGGCGATTTTCTTAAATATAGAAAAATAATTTTCTGCGTGTGCCATAAAAGTAATATTATAAGCGGCGAGAAGTGCACGCTTTGTAACATGAGCACCAGGGAGGATACCTTCCATTTCCTCTTAGAATTCCCAATCCTGGGAGAACTACGTTACAAATATTTCGTAGAAAGGTTCTTCACAATGGAAAAATCTAGAGATGGACGCAACGGAGCAAATTGGATTACGCTTCCTACTTGTCTCTCTGCTGCTCTTAAATATAGGTTCAAAATTGTCACAGAGGATTTTACCTGGTTACATGGCTACCCATTTCACCACCCTTTACATGGGTACCCATTTCACCACCCCTTACATGGGTACCCTATACGCTAGTTCGCGGTAAACGATGTGGTGTCACTAGTTCCCATGTGATTTGTAGGGTGCTGGTCAGGTATGTATGTAGTAGTTTCGCTACTTACAAACTAGTGCCCAGAACTAGAGGGTACGTTCCGACTCCGTGGAGCAAGTTGGGATGCATAAATAATGCAGAGCGCAGTTGGCCATTTCTTCGAATTGTGCGGGAGTGGAATATTTTCAGCATCCACTTGACAGGTCGGGCGTGGCGTAACAGTTGTATGTGTGGCTGCTGGTGCGGGAGGTTGTGTGGGTTCGATCCCGCCTCGGACCATCTAATAGAAAAAGTTTTTCCTTTCTTTAGAAAAAAGCTTTTACACACCCGATCACCTTCACCAGCTACTGGCGCCAGCTGTGAAGTAACTAGCCATGAAAAAGCAAAAATTCTCTAACTATTGCCGTTCGGATTCGGCGTTAAACTGTAGGTTCCTTTCTCTTGTGCGAAAAATGATAAGCACACACGCCAAGAGATTGAGAGAAGCTTGGCCCTGGCCCTCCTGGAGGTGCTGTTTGAGCCAATTTAACTTAACTTACTTGACAGGAAGCGATTAATATATAATTCTGAAGTTTCCGAGCGCCTAGAAAATTTGGACCCTTAGGACGGGATTGGATAAAACTTAACATGTGTACAGGCCACTGCATTTACTACTTAAAATTTTGATTTACTTTTTCAGCTGTGAACTCGTAACTGTCTAGAAGATAAAATGAAGCCAATCATATTAATATACACACAATTTTTATAATTTCTTAAAATCTTCGTCGCGGTCGAAGTCGCGGCGGGCCTAGCTATTGGTAGTAGTCTTTATTTAAATGGACATTTTGACCTTTTTTCATTGTAAGTATACAATTTGTAACATATGTACATTTGTACCAGGCAATGTGAAGCAGCGCGACAGCTCTCCTTTAGAACCCTGAGAAAGGCAAGGATGGAGTACTCCCAAGAAGCTATGCGAAAGTACCAACAAGCGAACGCAACATATTATATGAGGCAATATGTAGCAGTGCAAAAAATCAGTTCTTTTCAAACCTGGCAAAGTCACTAAAGCGCATAAGAGACAGTAAGTCTTACTGGGAAGCCATAAGGAACCTAAATGGGAAAACCTTTATTAAAGCTATAGCAGTCGATGCACCAAAACTAGGGGAGTACTTTAGAATCCTGATGACACCAAGTGACGTTGGATACCCTCTGCATTACGCATCACCCTACATTGAAAATTAAGTTACGAGTATAGTACAAAAACTAAAGGAGAGAAAAGCACCTGGGCTCGACAGAATCCCTGCAGAATTTTTTAAGTTTGCCAAACCGCTGTTCCTGGAAATGCTTACAGAAGGATTCAACAAAATTCTAGTGACGATTAGTGTTCCGGAGGGGTTTAAAAAAGCAATTATATTCCCAATACTTAAAAAGGGCGACCCGCAAATGGTTTGCAACTACAGACTAATATCATTCCAGAATGCGACGCTACTTGAGACGCTAAACCGATGGGTGGATGAAACCGACCAGCTAACAGAGTTCTAAGCAGGTTTCCGAAAAGGATACTCCACGATCGACAATATATTCAGCGTCACCAGTATCTCCAGAAAGTATATTGATAGCGGACGTAAGCTGTATGCTTTTTTCGTTGACTTCAGTGCTGCATTTGATTCGATTGACCGAAAGGCGCTAGTGTTTAAATAGAGCAATTTTGCCATTTCGACCAAACTTATTAATATACTTGAAAGCATGTATAATAGAAATGAAGCAGCCGTTTGGGATGGAGAAGTGTTATCCAACTGGTCTCCCACGGAGTCGGGTGTTAAGCAAGGATGCTTGTTAAGTCCACTTTTGTTCTCGATCTACCTCAATGATGAGTTGGAATATCTACCGGAAGGCATTCACATAAATGGATACGAGATAAAATCCCTATTATATGCCGATGACATTGTGGTGTTTGCAGAGTAGCCAAAAAAATGCAAAATATGATAAATGCTCTGCAAGAATATTGTATGACCTGGGGCCTCAAAATAAATACCACAAAGTCAAAGATTCTAGTCTTCAAAAAACACTGGAGAAGACTTTCTCGAGAAGAGAAATGGTACTTGGGAGAGACCGAGCTTGAAGTGGTGAAAACCTATAAATGCCTGGGAGTGTGGATCTACCATAATGGGCAATTTAAATACCATTTGCAAGAAAAACTGAAAGACGCGAAGGTGGCGATAAAATGCACCTGGAAATCTCTCCTGAGCAGGAAAGATGTACTAACGAGCACCAAATACAAACTTTTCGGAGCAGCTGTGAGGTCCGTTATGTGCTACGGCGCACAAGAGTGGGATATTATGCAGTACGATGAAGTTGAGAACCTGCTCAGATACTTTCTGAAAAAGCTATTCCGACTGCCCAGAAACAGTCCAAACAGAATGCTGTATCTGGAAACGGGTTTGTCACCCGAAAATAGACTGCCTAAAATATTGGCTCAGTTTCTGCTAAACGGACGTCAGCAGCTCCTTC
Source organism: Lordiphosa magnipectinata (assembly GCA_037044535.1). Lineage (NCBI taxonomy): Eukaryota > Metazoa > Arthropoda > Insecta > Diptera > Drosophilidae > Lordiphosa > Lordiphosa magnipectinata. Next base: position 15,351 of record JBAMBO010003764.1, read on the forward strand.
GGGAATGGGAACTTCTATCAGCCACCCACTGCGAAAGACTTAACCTCGAAAAAAGTTCAAAGTGGGAATCATGGGCTACAGAAATTCTTAAAAAGATGGATGCTTCATATAGATCATCTCTTATGATTGATTCAGAGCGGAGCTCTTAGAGGCTAATATACAAAGAATTGAACTACGACCTAGGAGAAGAAAATTATTTCAACAACGCGTTTTCAGTGGAGCAAATTCGCACAATTTTTATGGCCAGAGGTGAATTGCTCAAACTCAACTTTGTCCCAAACATAGCAAGCAGCAACACAGCATGTTCTCTTTGCAATTGGAACGAGCAGGAAAACACCATCCGTTTTATTGGAAACTGCCCAATCTTGAGGGAATACAGAATTTTACATTTTGGTAAGGCAAGAAGTTCACCAGCAATTAAATGGATCAAATTGGAGGGCCCTGTATAACTTTATAAGTCAGGCAACTAAATATCGAAAATAAATAGTGGAAGGGGACTTTTAAAACAGAGTAACACAGCTAACCGAATCTCGCGCTATGCAGTTGAACGATCTGGTATCTGGGGAAGACCCGGGAATCCAGGTGTATTAGACTGAATAGCGAAGAATTTGGAAGGCAGTGGTCGACTGACGGTTTCATACCATGTCGATTTATTTATTTTAGTATTTTATATATGAAAAAAACTTCTTAGATATAAATTTAGAATCTAAGCTATCATCATTGTATTAACTGTTTTAAAAATTTAAATAAAGAAGAACACTAGTACTACTACTACTACTACTACATTTGTATCGAACTTAAATGACACGTTTAGAGAAATACTTAAGGATTGGTGAGTAAACCGTCAGCCTGTTCCTCTTTCCATCTTAATGCCAGTACTACACACGGCAGCCAAGCTCGTCGCAAGATACCGCATCGTTCCCAGCATAAAGATAGATAAAAGATCCATCTCCAATTGTGTTTACTCTATTACTATTTAGATTATACATTTCGGCAAATTCCTTAGCCATTAGATTTTATTAACTTTTATTATTACTATTGTGTTTCATTATTTTTTAAATCTATAATTTTTTTTCTGTGTTTGTGTACCTCAATGCTGCAGCGATATTGGAGGAGAGCAACGTACAACTTGCTCCATTTAGGAGACCCAAGATCATCTCTCTTCCAAAAGCAGATCCTCCGAAGTACAATTGCCTGGTCTCTGGTATAATGACAGTCGACAAGAAAGTGTAGTATGTCCTCACACACCATGTTATCACAAGGCGTTTAATTTCCAGACCTAATATGTGGTATGAATACACTGTGATAGTTTAAAAAAAAAAAAAAAAAGACATGACCGGACTCAACGGTTTCCCCCTATTTTCGGGTCCCAGGAATCAACTGCATCATTACTTTTTTGAGTTATCACGAGGCCTTCATACGATTTTTTTTTTAAGTTTTTATTAACTATGCCATTTTTAAGGGAATAAAACATTTTTTGACAGTCTTTAACTTGAAAGTGTTAGTTTTTTTGGTAACTTTCTTCAGCAAAGTTTCTTGGAATGTTCCAGGCTAAAAGTTTTGGGAACACTTCAATCCCCGATATTGCGGTTTTGGGGGTCTTTCGAGTTGATATGACGGAAAATCGAATATAAACCTCCTTTTTTGTATCGATTTTTCGCTCATGTTTCTCTCGGTATTCAACTTTTCGTATCCAATGCTTATAAACAAATGTAGATCTTATAAAGCCATGTAGCTTTCCCAAAGAAATCATGATGATAAAGTCTACCATTAAAAAAATATACTGGTAACAAATATTAATATTTATATATTTTTCAAAACATTTTTATAGTAACTATATTTGTGTGTATATATGTAACGTGTGTATGTAGTGCGTGTTATTAATGTATGTTACGCATTTAAGTTCGAGTATTTATTGTTATGAACAATATTTCGTCCATCAAATTCCAACATAAGTCAGCAAGCAACGAGTCAAGTTTTTACCTCCAATATTAAAGAATAACAGCGATTACCGTTAAAAAGTACCGTTAAGAACTACCGCTTATTTGATAACATCTTGCTGAAGATTCATTATTTTTACATTTGAGCATATGTTGCAGTGATAAGTTTGAATTGGTAAATACAGATTTCAGTGCTTTAAAAAAAAAAAAATTTTTAATGAATGAATGTCCAATCGGTTTGACATTATTTTGCTACGTGTGTGGCAAATTTACGAGCCGACGGAGTAGACGAAAAATATCACCTGGAACTGCCGCTATTTACGAGGAATATTTTAATTTGCCAGTAATTAGAAACAGGAATTGGGCTCCACAAAATATTGCAAATATTATGCACAATGCAACAACAATTTAATTAATTGGAATAAAGGGCTGTGCATTCAAATGGGTTTCGGCATCCCAATGGTTTGGATAGACCCACAAGGCCATAGTTCTGGTAACTGCTACGCACCCCACTCAGACAATATTCCGGTTCCAAGATGTCCAAGTCCAACGGAGAGATATATTCCACCAACATTTGTTACCGATCCTGAAAGTTTCGTCTCGATTTATGAGCCATCTGAAACTGAAAATTCTTGTCACCACATAGAGAAATCTCAAACTCGATTGAATACGATGGTACGACAGCTTAAATTGTCGCAAAAGCAATCGATCATTTTGGCACATCATCTTCGATCGGTGAACATTTTGTCAAAAG
>JBAMBO010003765.1:0-67487 GCA_037044535.1 Lordiphosa magnipectinata
ATTCTTCTTGGTAGGTTGGCATCTTGTAGTCGTCTTCGGATAGTTGGAGCACTAACTGAATTCCGAATTTCCTCTGCAATAGGCTTCGATGACTTAAATGGGTCCTTTTTGCTCAAAGTTACTATGTAGTGGTCAAGGGTTTCTGTTGTTTTTTGTGGCCTTCCACGGGTTTCCTGTCTTGGTTTTCTTTCTAATGCGTTTTTAACCAAATTATGAGACCTGTTCATTAATTTGGCGATGGCTCGTAAAGATTTGCCTTCTTTTCACAGACTAAGAACCAATCGAGCTTCTTCTTTAGTACAATGAGAATTTCGACCCATTTTTTCTAAAAAAAAATAATTATTTAATTCTCTGTATTGACAGGAGCTATACTTAATTTACCTTTAGATACCAAAAGATCACTGAATACAAAATTATTCACTTGATTATTATGATCAGGCGAAATGTGTGGTGGACTCGCAATTTAAAGAAAAGCTTTGTTATACGGGGCAGCCCCTCTTTCAACTCTTTGTCACAGTGTGGCCAGACATTGACAACCACAAAAAACCAAAAATTAAAAAGTTTTCAACACTAAAAGTACGAAAAAACTATCTATAATTAAAAAAATCGGTTGTGTGCCTATTAATATGATCAGGTGTGTATTTCCTTCTCCCTGTTACATACTTTTGCACAAACGTAATATATTCTGTGTACCTTTGGTACAGAGTATAAATGATATTAAATAATGTTCAATGTTAACGTTCTTAAACTCGACCAATTTTAATATTACATGTTTTCAAACGGATTCGCGAAATTTGGTCGAAATCGCCATCCGTTTGAGCGGGATTTTTTTAAGTGTGTTAAAACTTCGGCACAGACGAAGCTAGCTTTGCTTTCTCGTTTTTAATTAAGTTGATCACTGATGGCTTAAAAGTATTGTACAATAATGGTCAAGTGACATTGAGTGGCCTCAATGTTAGGTCAACTGTTTAACGTATAACGAGGACCACAGCCTATTTACATAGACTCCACAAATGTGCTGTTAAGCTTTACATTAACTGTTAAGCTTAACATTAATTCTTATCTGCAAGCATGCAAAATGTTAAATGTGGCGTTACTTCTTCTACTTCTTCCCACAATTTTTGGATGAAACTTCTCGTTAATTCGAATGTCCGTAGAGGCATTAAAATCCAAACTTAATAAAAATATAAAAAAAAGATGTTGTTTCGAGGAGATATTAGTTTATATCCCCTTTGCCAATTTACTTATTAGTTTTAAATAAAAAGCCCAAGTTCAGTTTTTTGCGTTTGATTGGATCAGAGTTACAAGCGGGAATGAATAAGTGATAGCGATGACACAAGAGATCGATAGTAACTATCGCAAGTTTACAGTGATGAAAGAAATTAGAAATTAGCTCGCTACTCGTGACTTAACAATATGTAAAATAGTGACTTCATATTATATTTGAAGTTGAATTTAATTCATGGGATTAATTAAGTAGGGTAATTTAAGAACGGTGTTATTTAGATAGCGTTCTGCCGCCAACAGATGTAATTATCAATTACATCATATAATAAGGCAAATATGATTAATCCTGATTAATCTCAGCTTCGCGATTCCCGAGTTGAGAATTTTAAAATCACACGGATACTATGTATATAGTTTATACCAACTCTTATAGAACAACTTATAGAACGCATTTCCATACCAAATCAGCCATCAAAATGCTTGCCAACCGAGAGCGCAAAATTTATCAAAGAACAACTGGAGCATAAAAAATCTTGTAGCTGTAATCAAATAAACCCATAAACTTCAAACTTCCTAGTTGTATAATTCAATACTTCAGACACAACCATCATCATACAGACCAATAAGTCTTCTCTCGTCCATGTCAAAACTGATAAAATAGTTTATTTGCAAAATAATATTTTGCCCACATTTCAATGCAACTAAAATAATTCCAGTGCATCTGGATTTGTAGGAGGCACTACAAGGGGCTTTCCCCCATATTTTGTCATTCTCGCATCAAATTTTAAAACTGACTTTAAGCAGCCGCAACTAAAATCACATATTTATCTTTTAAATCACTCGCTTTGTGGCATACTCATGTGATGACTTGCCACAGGAATTGCTGTAATTTTGCTGCATCATTTACCACCCACTTGAAGCTGCACCCCGTATGCCGGATGCAAGCGCAGGTAGGAAATATTAAACGTGGATGGACTTCAGTTTGTTCAATCAACGGTTAAAGTAAAATTACTTTTGAATATTAAATAGCTGAAATGGTTGTGCTGTGTGCACTCTGTACGCCATCAAACAGTGTACCACTCTCACCCGCACTTTCATTCGGAAACTTTGAAAAATTGTACGCTGCATCAGTCAAAGAGAGCTCAAGAGCTTTAGTTACAATTTTTGGCAACGAATTGCTGTTTGTACTTGTACTTGGTGGGAAATCAATTTCAATCTCAATCTCCGCATGTGATGCAATTGGCTCTGACTGACTCGGCAGGTAGAGCAGTAGCTATAGCCGCACCCAAAGCTACTTGTAATTCATTTATAATATTGCGCATACGCCGCGCTGGCGGGCAATTAAATTATGCATTGGCAAAGCGCGCCGCGGTAGATGTAATCAGGGCCAAAGGGCACCAAGGCCAACAAGGCAACTCAGTAATTAATCAAAGTGCAACAGCGTTATCCTGGCCACCGCAACAAGGACCTCCTCAGGAACAACAACAACAACAACAATGTGCCACTTTACGTTCGCACTGATGCTTAAGCAGCATTAAAACTCAATCATTAACCTTATTACCTGCTTCTGACGTGAGCTTGGAACCCCCGGCTTGTCCTGTTCTCAGTGTTCGGACCGGTGCGCCTGCATAATTAAATTTTAAATGCAAAGTTAACAAGCTTTTTACAAGTCGATGCTTTTGTTTCTGGTGTCTTCTTTGGTGATGTTTCCCATCAATTAAATTAAGCATATTTATATTACTTATATTCACCTTAAAGTGTAAAAAAAGAGAGAACAGACAGAATAAAGACTCGGAATTCGAAAAGTATTTAAAAACGAAAAGGCCAAGCTAACTTCGTCTGTGCCGAAGTTTTTATACCCTTGCAAATGCTGTTTTTGAAATGTCGGAGTTTAAGAACGCATACATAAAAATCAAAAAATTTTCTAACTAAAGCCCATTTTCCGACAGGTAAACATCTGATTTCGAAAAAAAAAGTTATTCTCACTAAGACTCATTTTTCGACCGACTTCGACCAGATTTTGCGAATATATTTGAAAGCATACAGAATTAGTAATCAGTGAGTGTAAAGACGCTAATATTACAAACAAACAAAATTTCTTATTAAGAACTATTTTCGACCGATCGGTCCTATGGCAACCATATCGATCCATCATCTTTTTCAAATTAGTTTGAAAGAGTGTAATATTAAGAACCACCGACCTTAAGAACGATTTACTTGAAAACAAAAAAGTTATTTTCCCTAAGACCCATTTTTCGACCGATCGGTCCTAAGGCAGCTATAAGACATAGTCATCCGATTTTGACCAAAGTTTGCCAATCTGTTTGAAAGCATATAATATTATTAATGGACGAGTTGGGGGACACTTACATTGAAAACAAAAAAGTTTTTCTCAGAAAGACCCAATTTCCGACCGATGGTTTCTATGACAGCTCTAAGATATAGTCATCCGATCTTGACCAAAATTTGCAAATCTGTCTGAAAGCATATAATATTAATAATGGCCGAGTTTAAGAACGCTAACATTGAAAACAAAAAAGTTTTTCTCACTTAGACCCGTTTTTTGACCGATGGTTCCTATGGCAGCTATAAGATATAGTCATCCGATCCAGTCGGTTCCAATATATATGCGGCGTGCCGTAAAAAGAAGAGTCTGTGCAAAGTTTCAGCTCGATAGCTTTAAAACTGAGAGACTAGTTTGCGTAGAAACAGACAGACAGACGGACGGACAAAGCTCAATCGACTCAGCTCGTCGCCCTGATCAGGAATATATATAGTTTTTGGGGTCGGAAATAAATATTTCTATGCGTTGCAAACTTCTGGGTAAAATTATAATACCCTTTGCAAGGGTATACAAATTTTGACATTTTTTTCACAATGCAAAAGGAAATTCAATGAACTCATTCCCCACTTATTGAAGCGTATTATATACAACGAACTAATGGATAAAACTCTTTTGTTACAGAAATTTAGATTGCTCAATTTTGCTCAGATCTTAAAGCAACAGCAAAAATGGAGATAGAGAAGTAGACGTCCGCAGTTGTATTGCCCTACTGTTATGCTTTCCACTGCCCAGCAATAAACTTTGCTGTTTTCCCATTGTTTTATTCGTTCTACAATGCACCTATTATATTCCCTCTTTCCATCACGTTTTGCGTTGAGCGACAAGGGTGGGAACAGAAGTGTTGAGGTGCAACATCCTTCTGGGCTCCCAATTCGTAGACTCTCAGGAATTAAAATTTGCTTTTGTTTCTGTTTGTGCCTGCACTTTCATTCAACAACTCATTGTCGAAGCAAGCGGATTTACTTGCCTGCACTTCAATTTGCTGTGTTTTTCAACCTTAAGCCCACTGAGAGCAGTCTGTCGGCTATTGTTATTTAAGTACTTAAATTTACCAAAATATAGTTGCACGTTCTTATATTGTACATTTAGTGCGGACGGTCAATTTCAAGTAACCATTGCCGAGAGAAATATGTGCAGCAATATGAGGAACTGGAGTAACAAACTTGGTTGTACTTCTTGGCAACATTTAGCCTACATTTCAGCACAAAGTTTTATGGCGGCGACATTTAACTTGCTGACAAATGCTTGGCATGCCATGAAGTTAGACATTTACTCGGTGTGTTTAATGTCAAATAAAAAAGCAAACTCTTAATGAGGTGATAATTTAGGTAGGTCCACATATTTAAGATGCAAAAGCGGTTAAATAAAATTTTGTGACGAATTTATATAAACTAAAAAATTATTCGGCATTCAGTTAGTTACGCAGCAAATAACAGCAAGATGCTTTAAGCTCGTGCAACAATTTAAGGATATTTTGCAATGGTCATGGTGAAACAACACTTTTGTTTTTAAAAAACACACTTGCGTTTGCTTTAAATCAATGTAGAATCTTTCCAAAAGCTCTGACTAATACTTACCGGCTATTGTTATTTTACTTTTTAAGTTGTTGCTGCACCTCTGCCCATTTAAGTCCACTTCGTAGACAGTATCTTTGTCTCTGGTATGTAGTAACGGATTCACGTTCACTCAAAAAACTGGTTCGCATTGCACTTGAACATCTTATAGCACTCTTTTGAAGTGATAACCCTGGCACCCATCGTGTTTTTGCTTAATTAAGCAATATTTAAATGTGATTGCTGAAAAACAATTTAAAAAAAATATAGATATTCAGCATAATACCCGGACCGTAGACAACAATAGGAATGAAGAAAATATTTTAGAGGTACTATGCCTCAGAGAAAGAGAGTAAAGAAAACATACGAAATTGTTGTTATATGGCAGACCCGGCCAGCCCATATCCCCCAGGATATCGATTCACACCGAATGCTTGCCGAAGTCATGCATCACTGAGTACCAGAGAGATACATTCATATTTTTCTGTCCTCTCCATTTTGACGGCGTTGTTATATACTTTAGTTTGTGCTATGCGTAAGTTATCTACTCGCGGCTACCGCTTATGCGAGCGCATAGGTTGCGGGCACCAGAGAACTGCAAAAATAACCTTTTTCTTGATTGGCTCATACACAAAAATTCTTACTCACACTTAATCAATCAACAAAACAAATATTCAGCTCACATCGCAGTCGCATCGAGCGGTTGAGTCAGAGTTTTGTGATCCAACGTTTATGTTTATATTAATTCATCGAACAAAACTCGACACTTAATTTAATCAGATTTATACCGTCAAACACATTGTGTGTTAGATCGAACAAAACTCAGAATTGACTGGCCAGAGCATTTCTCTCTCTCTCTCTCTTTCCATATCTGACAGCAGCGCCTATTCGTCTTTGCATACTCTAATTCATCGATGCCCAGCCGTATGCTCTTTGTGTAAGTTTTGTTTTTGTAATTGCACCGAAGATAGGAAATCAATCGTATAAATGCAGGGCGCGACGTATAAAAAACCACACACATGCTAACGATTTCGTGTGTGTGAGTCGCGTAGAACAAAAACCGATGTTTTTCTCTTCTTTGATTGGTGTTTGCGCGCGCAAGCAAATTGACCAACAACAATTTCATTATTGGTATTGGTTCTTTTCTTTGTGAGTATTGGTGACTGCTCTGTCGTATGCTGCTTTTGGGCATGCCTGCTCTAATTCATTATGAGGTGATTTTCGCTCACTCTAATCAATCGTCGTTGAGCCAAACGAAAAAAACACCCGAACTGATTGGAATGAAGTCGAACATGATTATAATCAGAGTGGCAACAATAGGATTGAATGAAAACTGCAAACCTGTGAAATTTTGGTGAAGGTTCGGTCCGAAGGTTCGAACAGGTGGTAAGGTATAAGGTTTTGATTTGAGTCTGGGTTCATAGATGGTTCTGTAAAAATTTAGACTTATATTTGATCAGTATAACGCGTCCAGATTACCAAGCTATGTACATGTACACTGCTCACCACTTGAATAGGACATCCTGTATGCTCTCTTTAAAACTGCTCGTAACTCGAAAACGAAATGGTAGGTCTTCGCTCTTTCTGGTATATTCCAAGTTTTGGAATAGAGCCGTTATAAAGATGTTTGCACTTTATGTGAGCATTCGCAAAAATTCAATGGAATTTTTGCGCCACTTGAATAGAACATGCATTTTATTTGGTCGGTATCGTTGACACGTGCACACAAATTTTGGTTTACTTAAACTTTTTGCTTTAATTGAAGTGTATATGAAACTAAAAAAAATTAAAATGGGGCGTGGCACTTCATTATCTGAGTCGGAGAAAGGAAAAATCCAAGCTTACAAGGATTCTGGCCTTTCTATTGCCAAAATAGCAAAAAAAGTCGACAGGAGCCGTCACGCCATAACAAATTTTTTAAATAATGAGGCTAATTATGGTAAAAACATGAAGGGCCGCACCCACAGTGTGCTTACCATCGCGGACAAGCGACTTATATTAAGAGAAGCTTCCAATTCGCACGACTCTTTGGCCAAGATAAGGGAAAAATGCAACGTTAAAGCAAGTTTGACAACCATGCGTCGTGTTATTAATAATGCTACACACCTGAAGAGACTAAAAATCAAGAAGAAGCCACCTCTTAACCCGGCTCGGAAGTTACAACGCCTTGATTTCGCGCGCGCACATGTCACCTGGACTTCGGAGTGGCAACGTGTTGTCTTTTCGGACGAAAAAAAGTTTAGTTTGGAGGGCCCCGATGGCTACAGCTACTATTTTCATGATCTTCGAAAAGAACCACACCATCTTGATAAGTTGCACAGCAGTGCTGGAGGTATTATGGTATGGGGGACCATTTCCTATTATGGCACCTGTGAGCTTAAATTTATTCCAACCACCATGAATGCGTTGTGTTATATTTGTATATTGAAAGAGGCCTTTCCACACTGCCAAACTCTTTTTGCAAATCTAAAATGGATTTATCAACATGATATTGCCCCTATACATACGGCCCGGATTGTTAAATCGTATATAGCGAGCCAAAACGTGTAGTTATTAAACTGGCCACCCTATTCACCGGACTTGAATATCATTGAGAATGTGTGGGGATGGCTAACACGTGAAGTATATGGATCAGGTCAGCAATATTCGAGCGTTCCCGAACTAATTGCAGCTATCAAATTAGCATGGGGCTTGATATCGTTGAATTATTTGGGAAAATTGTATGCATCCCTTCCAGACCGAATGGAGAAAAAAGGAGGCTCAACACACTATTAAAAACTTTTTTTGGTTTTAAAACATGTTAGTAATTTCTTATTTAAGTGATATTGTTATTTGAAAAGGATTGAAATATTCTTAAATGGTTTTTAGATAAAGTGTCCTATTCAAGTGGTGCAAAATGAAGACTCCAAAATTTGTTACTTATTGGTTAACAATGTTTTTTGTATACTTCCAACTTTTGAATAATTTTGTAATTTTCGTCTAATTACTACATTTAAATAAACTTTTTAAGAAAACAAAAATTATTTTCCTAGATGGCTTGGTTTAGCAGCAATTAACTATAGAAAATCGACTTTAGAGGTGTCCTATTCAAGTGGCGAGCAGTGTATGAGTCGTAAAGTCGACTGGAACACATTATTGTTATCATTCATAAGTGTTCTAAAAAGTTTTTCAAAAGTGACTGGTCTTTAAATTTCCTCACCTTCTACGTACGTACCCAGCCAGAATATTAAGATATTTCTGATCACAGAGTAGTCCTCTGTCTGATTAAAATAGTCATAAATGATACTTTTGTCGGGAGAATATGGTGCCCAAGCTGAGAATCGAGAGTGTGAATGGATTTGGTACAAGGCCATCACCGTGCCGCTGGCAAGGCTTTGACTGTTCTCTTGAATTGAAATTGTAAATTAATTTAGCCGCAGCATAATTATCTGGAAAACTCTACACCAGTTTGGTATACAAAATGTGGGCTGTGCCGTTAGTTCTTTGGAGAAGATACCCTGCGGAGAAATTGTCAACTAGTAACAAAAAAAACTGTCATACACCAAAGATTTGCAGTATTATAGATGCAGTCTTTGGAAGTACCTAGGTATATACCTAGATACATATTTTGTGTACCTTTTACCTTACCTCGGTATTTTCAAATTCGAGTACCTTTTACCTTACCTAGGTCTTAATTTTCATTTACCTTGTCAATAGGTAAGGTACTAGGTACTTTTCGTAAGTGATTTTTTTTCGCTCTGATTACATTATAGTCTAGATGCTGCCGCGCTCTGCTATATTGAAAAGAAACCTGTTTGTGGCTTTAACTGTACGTCCGGTAAATATTTCGTGTTCAAAAACTATACGATTCATGCTAGAAAAGAGGAAACCGGACTATCAGCCGTGCTCCCATTTTCACTTTCGCAAATTTTTAGACCAATTTTGTGCTGGAAACCGATTTTAAAGCGCAAATTTTCATAAAATAATTGCTACTATATTAGCTGAAGTTCATAGCAAATACCGACTAAGAGATATCCAAATGTTAAACAGTTACTGAAAATGTATCCAACTTGTGTAATAAATGCTTTTACAGTTTTGAAGGAAACACGTGAAGCCTGAGTTTTTAGAAGACTTTGATTTCAAGGTAATAGAGCGGCATAGTTCAGCTGATGCTGAAATTATTTTTCCAAGAATTTTTTATTTTTTGATGAATGGAATAATGTTACTGACATTTCCGCTAAGGCTATTGATCTTCAATTTAATTTATTTATTCGTCTCTAGCCCAGTGCTATAAGATGATTCGTATTTTTATCGCAGTAGACAGAACTTTGCAGGGCAAATTTGTAAAATGTAGTTTAGGATTTTTCCTGACTTCAATGCTTGCAAAATTTGAAATATTGTGATCAACTTATTGATGCTCTTAAAAAAGAATTTTTAGCTTCAGGCGTGGCAAAGACATTTGCTTTAAATTGAAGTTGATTCCTAATAAGCCTGGATTTTTAAACCTAATATTTTGATTTAAGCCCGTACAGCTAATATTTATTACTAATATAAATTGATGAACCATGCTTTTTAAGTTAAAAGTACCTTTTTTGCATCTTTCCCTTTACCTAGGTACTGGAAATTCCGGATACCTTTTACCTTACCTAGGTATATTTTTTGACATTTACCTTGTACCTCACCTAGATAAGAAAATTGGGTACCTTTCCAATTACTGTGTAGATGACGAATGTGGATCCCAAAAAATCAAAAAAAAAAGTTTGTATGAGATGCGGTATCTATATATATAGTGTCTTTGCCTACACCTAGTTGGAATGCAAGTAGATTTTAACTGGTAGCAAAATAGCTAGATTCGGGTGAGTTGGGCAACAACAAAAATTAGCTGTCATAAGGAACACACAAAGGTAAACTGGTATTTAACTGGTTGAAAATGGCTGCTGCAGGGACACTTCTCTCCCGTCTATGCCGTTTGGCATTAAACTGGTTGCTGCGACAATTGTCACCAGCCTATAACATGCCTGTGTAAAATGGACGACTTCAATAGTTTGATTTGGATACGAAGAGCAGCCAGTGGCAAGTTTTTAGCGACTGCTACATTTCTGGTTGTAAACTAAACACTTTCCCTGCAGGTATACCTGCACCTGTGCCGCTCGTTCTCCCTGATAGTAGTACCACCGGCCTTTTGCTTGTTAAATGCTGAATAGCTAAGAGCTTATGGCTGCATTCTTTACTGTGATTTGATGCACTCTCCCGCAAGTGCTTGATAGTTTTTTGTGTTATGTACATAAGTTCCGAGCTCGGTTCCCATTCTACCGGGGGGTAGATCGTAGGAATCTTGTTGTTTAGATGGGATTTAATGTTGGCTAAGATATAAAACCAACGAATGATATACGGTTGCAGTCCCCATCTCCTACCGAAAGTTTTTATTGCAGGCGTAGTAATCTCTAAATAACTTCTTCATTCTGTACTTTGAGTTTCTCTTCCAGGTGAGTTTCGAGTCCAGCATGATACTCAGATACCTCGCTTCCGTGACTCTGTTGAGCTGCATTCCTCCAAGAGATGTGGGGAATGAACTCAGGGCTCTCGGTTTTCCTTGTAAACAGCAGTTTTTTACTCTTCTGTTAGTTAACCACTAGACCGTTTTGTTGTGTCCACCGTAGGGTGCAACCAAGTGCAGATTCTAACAGATCACTGATTGTGGGAAAGAACTTACCTGTTACCATTAAAACCAGGTCATCTGCGTATGGTGTCACCCTATATCCGTTATAATTGATGGTAAGAAGGAGTTCATAGGGTACAAGATTCCAAGGTAATTGCCAATTTTGTCAAGAGCTGCCGTTATAAACTGGATCCTGACATGGTTAAAGCCTTCCTCGATATCAAAGGGTTTCTGCCCACGCTAACGCCTTTTGATTTGGTGATTGCTTAAAGTACCCTACCACTTCATGTAGTGCGGTGTCAACAGATGAACCCTTACGGTGGTGTAAGCTTGCTTCTCACGTGCAACTTCTTTCCATTTGCGCCTTTTTTTCCCCTAGCTTGATCCATCCACAGTAATTTTAATGCTCATTTCCTTCTGACGTTCGTTCAAACTATAATTTACCTATTTTTTTATCTTGCTGCTGCTTTGTCTTGCAAAAGTGCATCAAATTAATTTGTTGTACTCGTACTCAACATCATCATGAACAGCAACAGCAACAGCAACGGCTTCACTCTGCCTAGATGACTCTGTCTTTTGACAGCAGCAAGCACAAAGTTATCTACATACTTATAAATCAGATATACGCTGCAGGTGCAAAATAACAATTTAAAACTTAATAATGCGCCAAAGTTTCTCCTAAAACCAAGACAAACTTTTCAAAATTGCTTCAGGCCTATGGCCTATGAGTAGCTTTTCTATGTACTTTTTTCTAATATTTCCAAGCAATAAAATCATTTGCTTGAAGTGTTCATAATCTGTTATAACCTAACTTGCAACTTTGTAAATTTAACAGACAGTTTTGAGTGTAATCCGAAACACTAAGCTACTTTTAATTTTCAGACATAAACATACACACACACACACACACACATTAAAGCACACACAGCACAGCACATGAACTTAATAAAAGTTCTACGACATTTTGACCTGAAAAATATTACAAAATAAAACGGCAAACCCGGGGTTCTGGGCAGCTAGCAAGCACTTGAAGCACAGTTTGCCATCCGATTCCGACTGCCAGCTGTGCCACATAGCCCGAAAGTATGCTTTAAATGGTGGCATAGTAAAATATTTACTTTTCCAGTACCAGTGCCAGGCGAGCTGCAAAAAATTCATTAAAAGGGATAACGACTCACATAGTTTGTGGCCTTCCCCGCCCGCCTATCTATGTGTGAGATTAAGAATTTTTTGGTAGTATTTTTAGTGGAATTTAATTACAAATTATGTGAAGCGGCAAAACAGTTTTTGATGGCAGCTCAAGTGGCTCAAGCAGCCCAAGGGTTTCGTTGGGTTGATTGGGTGGGTCCTTCACCATATGTGACCCATAGAAGATTGTTTTTAAGGCTGTCACATTGGCCACATAAATCAGCAGTAATTGACCGGCTTTACTAATTAAATGCCAAATATGCTCAATTTAATTTTCATATTTAATTGCTTAATGCGTAAATTACACAAATGTTGGAAATCTCTGCCGTTTCCTATTTTCATTAAACACTTTCAAGTTGGTTTTCTGAATTATTTAAATGAAATTTTAATGAACGTATTTGTTTTGGTTGTTTGCAGTAATGTGCATTCATGTGCATTAACCATGTGTCATACAAATTGATTACATAATTCTTCTATTTGTGTTTAAAGGGCTGTAAATAGTAATTAGTTCCATTGTGAATGCGATTTATTAAACAAATTTGGTCGAAAATCGTCCATTAAGCATTTTTTAGTCAGAGTGCTTTTAAGGGCTGATTATAGTCAACTAGGCAACAAGGGCCTGTTTTAGTGTACTGATCACAAATCTGTTTTGGAAAATGGTCCATCACGTCTGGATTTTTGGTAATTTGAACTTAAACTAGCTTGAAGTGCCAATTCTGACTCTTTCTAGGCGCGTTTTGTGAAAAACCTATACTTTTGTTTTGACTCTCTTCAATGTTACCGTTAAGTACTATTTCTTAACTTTAAAACAAACTATCCCAAGCAATTGTACTATTTTGTAAGCGAAGTTATAACAATTTGATTACACGTTCTGGTACAGAGTATATTACCATCGGCCTTGTCCGACTTTGTTACTTATTATATACTACGTTTATACACACAAAATTGATCATGATTAATGCCCTTCAAAGTATGCTAACTTTATTTCCTAATAAAATGTTCTATTGATAGCCAGTTATGGCAGCGTCATACATAATCCACACTGTAAATTCATCCAGATTGTCGGAACATTAATAGGTTTACAATATAGCTTTTGTGTTAAGCCAAATATAAAATAAATATAGTTCTGAATCATTACTTATTAAAAGCATTGCATACTTTACAGGGCATTAATCACAATAAATTTTGTGTGTATAAACCAGGGCTGTAAAAGAATGATTCATTTTTATTTTTAATTCGCAATGAATTAACAAAAATTAGAAATAATTCAATTTGATTGATTTTGATTTAATTCATTTTCAAAGAATTGAATTTCAAAAGAATTGAATTGATTTTGTATAAATTCAATTGAATTGGAAAATTTGTATGCTCATTCATTTCATTTCAGACAGAATTGACGTAACTTAAAAAGCATGTTTAATTTTTATTATGTAAAGATGTTATACCCTTTACTCGCAGAGTAAAAAGGGTACACTGATTTCGGGCAAATGTATGTAACAGACAGAAGGAAGCAAACTATACCCAATAGAGTATTATTATTTTATTAAATACAATACTAATTATAGTTAGTTAAAGTTATTCTTATAAATCGTTAACTTTTAATAACAGAAGCTTTTCAAAGTTCTCGTCTCCCAGATATCCACATTTGGATATGTTTAAAAACGACCTCTTATTTTGTGGATGCTTGTTCAGGATATATAGCGACTTTGCCGAGTCGGACAAATATGCCGAAAATTCTGATTCGGCTGGCGATATGCGGGCACTCAATGTTTTTTCAGAAGTATCCTAAAATATGGAATCCTATTGGAAAAATAATTGTGATTCACGATGAGATATTTACCAGCAAATAAAAAATCTAAGTATTCCGCCATATTAGAGTCCGCACAGCTCATAGCTGTGTTGCATTCGAAAGACATTTCTAGCACTTCGTTCTTTCTTATTTTAAGAATCTCTGCTTTATACTATAAACGTAGTAATACTCACTACCAAAGGTACGCAAAGTATATTACGATTATTTATCCATCCGTCGAAAGAATGTTAGAGATCGGATGAACAGTAGTCAAGTTATGAGCCAAAGAATATTTATAATATAGGTTAGGTTTTGTGGTTTTATTGCTTGGCTTCTTGACGCTGTGATTGAGTTTAACAGAATGCCAAGAGTTGGGAGTGTGTGTGTATGAGTTAGAGATGGAAGATATAAAATTAGAGGAAAGCTAACTTCGGCTCGCCCGAAGTTTATATACCCTTGTTGCTTGTATAATTTATATAAATTAAGACTTTAAAAGATTTTCGTCGAACATTCTTAGCTGAGTTATTTCTCAAACTCAGCCACTGCTTTGACAATTTGCTTGCTCGTTTGTAAAATGGCAGCTAAGGTATGCGAAATGAAATACGAACATTTTTATAAAGGCAGTCACAAAGTTTTAAGACAGACAAGCAGAAAACAAATTGTTGGAAAAGTATCGGTACTATTCCAGCATGCATTACACCAAAGATGAGCTTTCTCAATAACGCACAGTAGCAATTATGTAATTGAATGCAGCAGAGTGTCGAAAGCTAATTTGCATATATTGCACCAACAACCGAAAGCAGACGAAAAATTAAATATTTCATTATTATTCGGCAATGGGGTTCAAGAAAATTTTTCTTTATAAAGTAATATCGGATGTAAAGAGTGAAAAGCAAATGGAGAAAAAACCTGGATCCGGAGAAAAACTCTACTTATAGCGATCTGAATTAAGAGCTAAATCAAAGTATGAAATTGTGGGTCGCACAGCCAAATCATATCGTGCGCTGGAAAAAAGCTTTAATTTGAGTGACAAAACTATAAAGAAACATATTAAAGACATGTGAGTAATCAATTGTTCAAAAAACAAAACCGTGCCTACTGTTTCTGAACAGCAAAGGAAGACCATTAATCATCGGCTAAGAGCACTTTAAAGAAAGTTATTCTCTTCAAACTCGTCAAAAGTTTGTATTATGCACTATTTCAAGTTTTCTAACACTAAACCACCTGTAAATGTCACTCAAATCACAAAAACCAAGTATCCTAAGAAGGATTTACTGCAACTGTCCATAAGTGAACGTGGCATCAGCAAACCCGTCGTTTTCAAGGCAGGATTAGCTGTTAATACGATGATTTACAAAAAACATTGCCTTTCAGTGCTTAAACATTTTATTGAAAAGCATCATGCGAATGATACACGGTCTTTTGGACCGATTAAGCACCTGCTCACTGTGCCAAAAAAAACACTGGAGACACTTGATATATTAAATAAACAATATGTACCCAAGTTGCAAAACCCCCCAATGTACCCTAATTAAGGACAATTGAAAAATGTTGTTCCAATTTGAAAAAAAGTCTACGGCAAAGGATATAAGCCCAAAAACATCAATTGATTTATCTTAAAAATCAAAAGGGAGCTTGCGAAAATCGATACAAGCGGAATTCATAAGGTGATGCGCGAGGTTCAGCAAAATACAAGGAAGACTGATGCTATGGTCATGAAATTTTTTTTTAAAAATTAACTGTATATCTAGAATATAAACTTCTCGGATATCAAATGTATTTTCTCCTATTCTTAAAGAGTTTGTTCGTAATTCATTCCGCATATCTTATACGATTTATTCATCAGATTTTGACCAAACTTCCCACAATTGTGTGGAAACCGATAGTATTCTTAACCGGAAAGCCGTCTTTGAAAACAAAAAAGTTTTTCTCACTAGAACTACTTTTTCGAACGATCGTTCCTATGGGAGCTATATGCTATAGACATCCGATTAGGATCAAACTTGTCAGAATTGTGTGGTAGCATATAATATTGATCAGTAACAAGTTCCGAAGCGATAGCTTTGAAAACAAAATATTTTTTTCTTCTAAAACTTTTGTCAGAACTATATTTCTGGCAGCTATACTATATAGTTGACCGATTTTCATCAAACTTGGTGGAATTATGTAAAATTATGTAGAAAACTTATAAATACGAGGTTTGGGCGAGTTTGCGTTGAAGACAAAAGAGTTTTTCTAGCTAAAACTATTTTTTCTACCGATAGATAGCTACAGTCATCCGATCCAGCCGGTTCCGACAAATGCAGCGTCTTTGTACCAAAAGTCTTCGTGCAAAGTTTGGTTAACATAGCTTTAAAACTGACGGAGGAGAAAGCATAGAAACATGGCTATATCAACTCAGCTCGTCATGCTGATCAAGAATATATATACTTTATGTGGTCAGGATGCTTCCTTCTATGCGTTACAAACATCTGGACAATTTTAATATACCCTCTACAAGGGTATAAAAATGTCAATAAGCCGCGAACCAAGGATTCATTGGTTAAGCTGAAAACGCAGTGCGGTCCATTTTTACACTCTGTACCAAAGGTACACCGAGTATATTAAGCTCGGTTGCCACTTAAGAAAAAAATATTTCATCAAAAAATATTAAAAAAAGAGCCATTTTCATTTAAAAAGAGCCAAAAAATGTTTCTTCCCTTAATTATGTTAAATTTTCAAAATATTTCTTTTACCATAACGTAAAATCTTTCATCCATTTCATTTCGTGATTATTATTAAAATTAAAAATAAAAAAAAAAATTTATTTCATGTATTAATTAACTTATTAACATTAAAAAAACAAAACAGTAAACATTTCGAACATTCCAAAAAAAAAAAATTTTCTTTACTGATACATGTTTTATTTTTATTAAACTGAATTCAAAAAATCTCTTTCACAATAACGTAAAATTATACATCCATTCCATTTCTGTAAAATTCTTAAACTACAAGTAAAAACGAAAACATTTTTGATGTATTAATCAATTTCTTAACATTATGAAAACAAAACAGTCAACAAACAGTACATATAATATATAAATCACACTCTGAGATCAGTTGCTCCTCTATATTTATAAGTCTTTTACAGACCACACATAATGTTGCTCTGTACTCGTACATAGTTCCTTGCATAGCATTATATTTGATACTGAATGAAATTCGAGTTTGTTTCTCAATTTTGTTTTTATCAAACTGATGGCAAAAAATTTACGCTCTGCCGAAGCAGAGCTGTGTGGAAGGGACAATATATTTCTTATAAATCGTACTAATTCCTTAAATACTTCAATATTAATCCCGTTTTTCACTTTTGCTACTTCTTCCTTAAATAATGGTATCTCCTCTTCTTTTTTGAACTATAATATATAGAATATAATTTAAAAAGTATAAATAACTTTTGACTTCAGGTTTGGGCATTAAATTTATTAGTTCTTTTGGCTTAATATTGTTGATTTCGAGGGTCTGAGCATCCCACTGCTCAAACATTCGCCCAATAACTTTTTCTAAGGACAGCCATCTTGTCATGGCTATTCCCAAAATTTTGTGTGGTCTTACTTCGCAATATTCTTAGAACTCTTTTAATTCCTGCGTCCTTTCGGGCTCCACGCAAAATATGAATATATATTTCGGCATAGCAATTCAATGCTCTAAATCTTCGATCTTTTTAACTCACTTACAATGCGTTCTTTGGATTTATTACCAAGTTCTTTGGACATTTGAGTGGCCTTGTTTCGCCCACATTTGATGTTCTCAGCAATTTTCGAGTCTGTACAGCACACCCGCAACAAAATTTGGCAAAAACTCCATCAATACAAATGGGAGATTGTGCATCATAAGGAACATAATGAGCGCATATTCCGCATTTTAAACCTGCTTGTTGTGTTTTCTCATTTGTAAAGCCGTCTATTTTTACTTGCTTTTCTTTTGCTTTCAGATTCCTTATATGCACAGCTAGACTGTCGTGACTTTGGAGGCCGGTTAGGTGGTTAAGTAGACACTTGTCACATGCGGCGCAAAATGCACGTTCATCATTATTTCGTAGCCAGCGAAACTTATTAAGCCACTCCGACCGAAATTTGCGGTGGGCGGGAACAGCAGCTGTAAGACAAAAATTAAATTATGCGAGAGTCGCTTAAAACGCTTTTTTTCAAACCACTTTTTGTTTTCCACCTGTGAACTAGTGCTCGAGGTCTCAGCGTCTGTGTGAGAGGACTCAGTAAGAAACCTTAACGTATAATTGCATATGTTGTGTAAACTCTTCTTTACTTGTCCATTTTTTCACAAGTTAACTTAACGCTTGAACACACTATTAAAATTTTCGCATCGGCCACCGGCTGAAAGCCATGCGTTTGAGTTAAATAGAATACCGTATTATTATAGTTAGCGATGGACTTAGGCTCCGATAATTTACTGAGTTGCATGCTGAGGTTTCGATAGTTTTAAACGAGAGCGTAAGTTGAAGTCGGCTCTAACCGACTTCGATATACCCGTTACTCAGCCCGACTATTACATACTCTGCACCCTTAATGTCGCAGCTCGAATTTGGTCACGAGTCAAACGGCCAGTTAACACACAACGCACAACGCAGTGCTCTCTAAGTCTCTCTCTCTCTCTCTCTCTCTCTCTCTCTCTCTCTCTCTCACTAAGATTGCTGCTGAACGCAATGCTTAGGTTATGGGTGGGGTGGGTGGTGGGTGTTAACTGACCGTTTTTTGCTCATAACTTGAGTATCGTTCATCCGATCTTTATTATTCGTTCAGCAAATCGATAAATAATTTTGAGTACTAGATATCTATAGAAAGTACGAACCATCTATCATCAAAACTGTAGGAGATATGACGTTTTTTCCAAATTGCGGGGGCGTGGCAAAAATTGAAAATAAACTTGATCTGCGTGCAGACAATAGGAGTCTACATTTCAAATTTGGTTGCTCTAGCTCTTCTAGTCTCTGAGATCTAGGTGTTCATACAGACAGACGGACAGACGGTCAGACGGACAGACGGACATGGCTATATCGACTCGGCTGTTGATGCTGATCAAGAATATATATACTTTATATGGTCGGAAATGATTCCTTCTGTCTGTTACATACATTTGCACGACTTTAGTATACCCTTTTACTCTACGAGTAACGGGTATAATTAGGTGCTGAATAATGTTCCAATTTTTTTCGCTTAAGCTAATTCTAACCAAAAAGAGCCAATTCCAATAAAAAAGTGCCAGTGCACCAACAGGAAAAAAAAAACACCAGTTTGGCAACCGTGATATTAAGTCTGTGCAAAAGTATGTTATATGGAGGAGGAATTATTTCCGACTCTATAAAATATATATATGTTCTTGATCAGCATCAACAGCTGAGTCGATATAGCCATGTCCGTCTGTCCGTCCGTCCGTCTGTCCGTCCGTATGAACGAAGAGATCTCAGATATGGTAAAAGATAGATGGTTGGAA
The DNA here is from genome assembly GCA_037044535.1 of Lordiphosa magnipectinata. Classification (NCBI taxonomy): domain Eukaryota; kingdom Metazoa; phylum Arthropoda; class Insecta; order Diptera; family Drosophilidae; genus Lordiphosa; species Lordiphosa magnipectinata. The sequence continues at coordinate 19,230 of JBAMBO010003765.1, forward strand.
CATTCTAAGCATATTTAGTAATCAGTATTATTTATCGATTTGATGAAAAAATGATAAAGATCGGATGAAAGATAGTCGAGCTATAAGGAAAACAAACAATTATGATGGGTGGCACTAGCCGCATTGGCGATGGGCAGCACTTTACACGCTTAATGGTTTTTTTTTACCACTTTGTGTGGCTTCTAGCTTAAATTGGTCAGATATATACAAACTTTGGGGGTACAGAGTATTTAATAGTCGGGCTTGGCCGACTTTCTTTCTTGTTTAAATCTGGACAAATCTAGGACACACTCTGCGCTCTAAGTTATTGAGGCGTCTAACTTCGTCGGTAATATAAAGCTTGTTCTCTCAAGTAACATCAAAATACAAAGTCTGTAGGCCCTCATTTCGTCATGATTCTACTATAACTTTGACAAGCTTTTCACATTTAAAATATATAAACAAGCAGAACTACTAGACTATCATGTGTCGAACAGGATGAAGAATGAACCTTTCTGCGTCTGGCTGTTGAGCTGCTCTAGCTGCTCTATAAAAAGATAATAAAAAAAAGAAAAAATCTGCACTGACTTGCTTTGCTAGTTGTTGCTGGCTCCTGTTTCTATGTTGTTCTTTGTCCACCACAACAAGTAGTCCATTATCTAGCTTGACAGCGTTCAACTAATTAATGCCACTCAATCTGAGCTACCTTTCGTTCTTGTTCGTGGAGCCAATTAAAAATGAAACACACGAAGACAAAAGCTTAAATTCAGTGACATAAAATCCACTTGACTTACTCACATAAGGCGAATAAAACGGAATTGCCACTCAACATGTTGCTGCTGAGCCGCTTTAAATGTTTTCCTTTTGTTGTGTTGTTTTTCTTCCGTTTGTTGCCCTGTACCAAATCGTATTAGGAGTATAATAGGTTTGTATAGAGATGCTTTAAAAATAAGTTGCTTAGTTTCAGCAAATCATTAATCTTTTTAACTTATGCTGCGTCAGCCTATAAGCTTAAGCAGTACACTAACTCGAGGTTCCTCAAAGAGTACTGTAAAGTCAACAAGCTCTTTTTGGTGTAGAATGCCTTAGCAAACATTACTTCATGATTTCAAGCTGAAAATTTCAATAAGATCCGCCAAAAAAAACGGACACTTTTTTTTAGAAGCAAACCTGAAAGAGTACCGAACGTGTTTAAAATTTGCGCCGCTTAGCTTTAAAAGTTCTGGGTATTTTGTAGTCGGAGCACTTACTTGTTTTTTTTTCCTTCTGTTTTAGGTGAGGTTGGGTAAATAAAAGAAAGCAACAGCTCAGAGTCATTTGTTGGTACATTTCAGATAAGACAACGACAACTAAATAAAAATAAAATCAAATAAGTGAGCGGGCGTTACGGTCATAAATCTCATCAATCAAATGGAATTGTGCGCATAAAGTTATCGGCTCAACTTACAACGGATAACTCCAGTCCAAATCGTCTTCCCGTTGTCTGTCTAGCTGTAGGGGCAATTTGAGTTTATTGTTTCAATCTGTTAAAGCGGGACGCTTTTCCTTCCTCTTGTACTCAAATATGTATTTTTTGTTTTGTTTTTTGTCCTATGCCGCATTAAACACAAATCGAGCCTGGGCCTACGGGTTGTCTTTGATTGCGGCCTGGTCCTGAGTTGTTTTTAAGCTATGTTTGCTTTTGCTCTTCCCTTTTGCTGCTGTTTGTCCTTACTCTGTGCTGTTGTCCTGCAAATCCGATTTATTTGCATCAGTTCGCATTGTTTGTATTGTGTTGTGAGGGTCTGCGGTTTTCAGGTCCATTCCTGCCTTGGAAACTTTAAAGTGCGCTTAATTAAGTCGCCTAATTATTTATGGAAAATTACGTTGAGGCGTATATAGAGCTAGTGCAAACAGTAAATAGTGTTGGTTCACCGTTTCATTTCCGCCGCCAGGCATATTGATTAACTGCACAAATATCAGCACTTTGGTGGCCATTTACGGTAATTGGCATTGTGGCATTTAAGTGAATACAATGCACACACAAAAAAAAAAAACAATTGTAAGCTCGTTCTCAATTTGGTACGGGGAGACCAAACAAAAGTTGGAGAGTAAAACATTAAAAACTCTTGGATTAAACCAGGGCTGCAATCCCAAAAAATTTTTCGGTACCTCCGGTTTGCAGGTTCGAACCAGAATTTACCAACGGTTAAGGTTCGGAAATTTGAGGTTCGAGGTTTCGGGCTTTGGTTTTGGTTCGAACCTTGGTCCGTTGCACGTTTTACCCAATATTTTAAAAATTACAATACAATAGGTGTACACCAGACGCATAGATACATTGTAAGACTGTAAGACGTCGACTATAATTGATGTGAGATTGGCGCTCGTGTGCTGGATATGGACTTCTTTCATTGCTAGTGTATAGATCATCAGTTCGCCCTCTAAAATAATTTGCACATTTATGCCAATTATCGACCGGTCTAAACGACTAACACAATCCGCTTTGATAGATATCAATCTGAAATAACACAGAAAATATTATGCTTTATTGATTGTCAATTCATTTATTGGAATTCAAATACTACAAACATATATATCACGAATACATCACATGCGTAAAAATATATACATTCACATGAATGCATAAACATGTACGTCGATTTTCGGCAGATGTACATACATATGTATCAGCAGTGCCAATCTAGATATTTTTCTCATCAGGTATCGACTGTTAAATAGCTAACACAATGTCAAATAATTAGCTAGAATTGCAGGCTCCAGTTTTCGAGCTTACAAAATAGCTATGTCTGGTGGGAAAAATAGCTAAATGGGCAATGCTGGTATGTACATACATATATACATATGTATATATGCAAGTGAATTCATACATACAACTATTTAGCTAGCCATGTATGTATGCATGAGTGTAGATATGTACAGACATATTTTTTCTGAACTTACCGATTCTGCAAAACATTGATTATGCTTTCTCGTTTGCGTTGAGCTTTTAATGCAATTACATCACTAATGTTTTGCCTGTTTATAGCAAGTGGCGGCTCAAAGGCATTGCACAAAGACTCAATGATTTTACGGAGGCCTGAGTCCTCCAACATCTTCAAAGGCCGACCATTCTTTGTTATAAGCTCTACACAAGCATCCGATATAGCTTCTTTGGAGATTTTCACTTTGATCAGTCTTTCACTAACGAAATTGAGCATAGATTGGTGTTTGTTTGCCACACTTGGAACTTTTATTTTCACAATGATTTGTTCAAAAATGCTTTTATGTTTTCGTTCAATATTCGCTGCATGACGGCCGGACATCTTGAGTTTACATTTGTGACATTCTGATTTATCAGTGCTCACATTGTATGTAAATTTGACGTTACGTTCGTACGAAAAGATGTTTTAAAAAAATATGAAAAGCTTGGATTTTTAAAAAGATTGTTCTATATTTGGGTTGCAATTAGCAGCACAATAATCAGCAAAAACAATGACATCAATCGATCATAAGGAGTTAAAGATATAAGCAAACATATATGCTGGCGTGACGTTACATAAATCGGAAGTGCGTTTTGACTTGTTTTAGAAAAATGCGATACTCTGCAAAGCTTTTTGTATACAAATTTTTTTAGTATGATTTGAAATAATCCAAGTTTTAATCCAGGTTATCTTATTCAAAAATGTTTGCCCAATTTTTTATACTCTGTACCGAAGGTACACAGAGTATATTAAGTTTGTGCAAAAGTATGTAACAGGTAGAAGGAATCGTTTCCGACCCTATAAAGTAAATATATTCTTGATCAGCATCAACAGCCGATTCGATATAGCCATGTCCGTCTGTCCGTCTGTGTGTCTGTCCGTTTGTCCGTCCGTCCGTATGAACGAAGAGATCTCAGAGATGGTAAGAGATAGAGTTTTGACATGTATTGGACATATATTTCTTATACTTGCAGGCAGATCAAGTTTATTTTCAATTTTTGCCACGCCCCCGCAATTTGGAAAAAACGTCATATCTCCTACAGTTTTGATGATAGATGGTTCGTACTTTTTAGAGATATATAGTACTCAAAATTATTTATCGATTTGCTGAAGGAATGATAAAGATCGGATGAACGATACTCAAGTTATGAGCAAAAAACGGCCAGAAACTAATGATATCATCATTAATTACAATTTCATCTTTATTGCTATCTTAACCAAACTTTGCTCGAAGCCTTTTGGTAGAAATACGCTGCACATTTGTCGGAACCGGCCGGATCGGATGATTATAGCATATAGCTGCCATAGGAACCATCGGTCGAAAAAGTAGTTTTAGTGAGAAAAACTTTTTTGTCTTCAACGCAAACGTACCCAAATCTTGTAGTTTTTATATTTCAATGCTTTTACATAATTCTTCTTAGCAGGAAACACTTTTTTGTTTTCAATGCTATCGCTCCCAAACTTATTACTGATCAATATTATATACTACCACACAATTCTGCTAAGTTTGATCCAAATCGGATGACTATAGCATATAGCTGCCATAGGAACGATCGGTCTTAAAAGTATTTCTAGTGAGAAAAACTTTTTTGTTTTCAGCGGCAGCTTAAAGACGGCTTTCCGGTTATGAATTTTCACACAATTTTGGAAAGTTTGGTCAACATCAGATGAATGTATCGTATAGCTGCCATATAACAAACTGGCAAGCAAATGGTCGAAGTAGTTGCTGAGATTGGGCAATAACTCACCTAAGAATGTTCGACGAAAATCGATCAAATCCTTAATTTATATAAATTATACAAGGGTATATAAACTTCGGTTGACCCGAAGTTAGCTTTCCTCTATTTTTCGTATTCAACTCGAGCTTTTTTTTTCAGCTTCAACGGTATAGTTTCTACCATTCCACTCAAGTTCTTGATATTTTAAAGTTAAAGCTGTCAGCTAATCAACTGATGCCAAACTAAGAGACAACTTATTTTGTTTTGATCATGAAAAATTAAAGATAAATTCTAGCATTTTCATTGTAACGTAAACTATACTCTAATATATGAGTGAATTTGGAAGATAATTTACTCCAATCACTAAAAGTTAAAAACAAAACCTTCGCTCGGAAAGAAAGAGAGGAGAGCACGCATATGGAATAGTTGTTGCTTTATGTAGGCTTATGTACGCGCGTGGACCTTATAAGCGAGAGCTATTCATTTGCGCAAAGCAACAACGATTGCGTGGCTTGCGGAATAGGCTTTGCCCCCCTGGTCTAAAATCTAGATAATTCGACTATTTTGCAGTATATTGAAGTGTAGGTGGTGATTCTAGATGATATTCGGGTGCTGAATCGGTAGCCGGAAATGGCCAAACTTTAAGGTCAAATTACTAAAAATTTACACCTGATGGACCATTTCCGAAAACAGATTCGTGTTCAGCACACGAATATCATCTAGAATCACTACCAACCCTTCAATATACCGGATCTTGTTAGCAATTACTATCTGAACACGACATTAAAAACAGTTTAGAAAAATATTTGAGAGAAACTTGCGCATATTCACCATCCATTTGTCGCTCGCTTTAACTCGATCAATTTCAAATTAAAAAAAAAAGTTGCATTTCGCTGCACTTTTCAGGCAACCGCAGCTTGGTTGGTTGCTGGCAGGAAAGTTTCCCTCCCCGTCTGGTAATAAAACGTTTAACGCTGTTAAGTTTGCAACTTGCCAAGAGGCCAAGAGAGCCAACTTTATTGCTGTCGATATTTGAAAAGTTGTTGCTAATTTTCGCTCAAGTACTTGGCGAAGTAAAATTTGACTTAATTAACTGAAACGTTTGCATTTTAATAGACTTTGCATTAAAGAACAAAAAGAAGAAAAGGGTTTGAAATATGAATAAAGTTTGTGCAGAAGTTTTGCCTTAATCGATAAACAAGCTAAGGAGCTGGGAGGGTTGGGGAAGCCTCATCAAGTATACGCCACATTGGCCAGCCTTTTTGAGCGTGTGCGTGTGTGTGCATTAAAGCATGACTAATGACAACTTTGGCCAGCACAGTACGTACATGCACAAATATATCATTTCGTTTAGCAAATAACAAATATCAGCGCCAGAGTCGCTGAGAGAAATAAAGATAAATAGTGTTTTGAAATGTTTCAGTTGCTTGCCAGATGAAACGAAACTTGTTTCTCTCTCTCTCTCTCTGTCTCCTTTCTTGTTCTTGTATAAATAAAAGCGAACAACAAGCCACAACGACAGCGAGCACATTTGCAACATTTATTGAGTCGTTGAACGAGTTGAATGAGTTTGGGTTTTATTTTTAAACGTTGGCTGGACTGAACTCCACTGAGCACTGGCAAGGACTAAACGAGCGTACACAGTTTAAATATTGATTTACGAGCACCGTCACATACACACACAGGACACTGACACTCACCCAAGCATACAATAGACTTGGATAGGAACGTTGAGAGGCCACCGCATAAATTGATGACACAACAACAGGAACAACAAGACGGTGACTGGAATTTGTTTTTTAAATAATGGCCAGGTGTGAATTTGTATTTAAATTGGTAATCTTTGCAAAGTTCAAACACAGACACAACAATCTCGAAGGAACACGAAAGGACAAATAAGTTTGATAGAGGTGGGGATCACAGGGATTACTTTGAAGTGCGTTGATTTAACTAAGTTTAATGGAAGTGAAAATTACACTGGGCATTCACTAGCTCTGATCAACCCATATTCCACTCAATTCCATAGCAGTTTTAAAAGTAAACTTAGCGCAATTTCGACTCGGTTTCATTTCCCGATTCTCAATTCCGAAAAGTTTTTAAATCCATAAACTTTATCAGTGTGGGGTTACGAAACCATGAATCAATTGCCTTTTCGATTAGTTGCAAAACAAGTGAAATTGAGAACAGGCCTGATAATTACAACAAAATGTAAAACACCTTAAAAAGTGTAACTATTGTAGTGGTACTCTTTAGCGTGACCTTTCAACAGCAAACCATCATCAAATATCAAACGGTCACACTTAAATTAAATTAATAGAAAGTGTAAATTAAATTATTTAGAAACCCCCCCTTTAAAATAGGATGGCCGCTCATATCCATTGGAATTGAATAAACTGTGTCATAGGCCATCTGTTTAGTTTGAATGAATACACCCCTAGCGGAAAGACTAGTTAGAGTTTAGCATAATTTTCACAAAAGCTTTATTAGTATAGAATAAATTCCCAAAGCAATCGATTTAGCTGACGTGAACACCTAACTTTCAAGAAAGTTTCTGTCTTATTTAGATTCCCTACTCCTCTTATTTTAAGTTTGCTTTATCAATTTGGATAATTTAAGCCACCCATTATTCAATTTACTCAAAACGAAACGAAATAAATATGGTTTTAAAGAGATTCATTTTTTATGTTGGTTGGATATTGGGTTCTTCTCTCAGAATAACTTAAAAAAAGTGCTTCCGATTGAAATTTGAGCTCAGCACCTCGGGGACTGAACACTAACGACATGGCAAATTATCGTTGGCCACCACGTACCATACGAGTAACGATGCGTCAAATCACAATAGAAAACCCATTCAAAGGTTAAGCTCTCAGCATGAAAAAAGCCCGTTGGTGCAGATGGTAAGACCGTTGCCTTAGAATGGCGAAGTCGTCGACTTTAATGTACACAAGAGAGCTGCACGAGTGATTCCGGCATCGTATGATTACAGGCAAAAAGTAATCATTTTTGAGTACTACGATGCGGACTATGTAATCATGTAATCGTTTGTATGATTATGAGTATTTCTGATTACTAAAAATGTCTCTGGGTGTGGCGTACTAGTTGTATGTGTACTCTCTCACAACAGGAATTCTAGGCTGGCTTTCACAATAAAGTTGAATTCTCAAGCCTTTACTCGGCTCATTAAATCTACAAATAGCGCTAATTATCAGTGGTTGAAGTGCGGAAGCAACTAGTCTGCTGATGAGTGAATTGTGGTCAATGCCGAAACAGCCGGTTGTCCAGACGTAGCATTGCTATCCCAATAATGTTGTGTGTTGGTTCTGTTGAAGTGTGTTGATTGCATAGAACTACAATCAACCAATATTGACCTTGCGCCAAGCTTGAAAAAGCAAAAAACTTTGACTATATGATATCACTTAATTATCTATAAGTCGGTTGTTTTAAATAACATCTTTATAATCGCCAAGCAGAAAAAAATTTGAAGCTTACGTGAGCTGGAAGAATATATATAATTTGACCATCTCTTGTCCTATAAATCTCTGCGGAGTTGGCGCTTTTTCTTTTTAAAAGGTTGTAAGATAGCAATAACGATAGCGAATGAAAAAATCGCGTTAGTGTTTTCCCCGAAAAACTCTAAAAAAAAACCAAATTAAAATTCATAACCATGACAATATAAATAGCTAATGTAGTAATCATTTTGTAAAACCTTCGCTTTAAGTGGGTGCTCCCCCATAGCTCACGTTTTGTTAAAGTGTAAGCCACTGTGTTACATACGAGCAGAAGCAACAATTCCGTTTTATTATCAGCGCATAAATCAGCTGCTATTGCTGATGACCTTCTCGGATTTTTTCTATATATTTGCTTGCTTTGTTTATATTTGTGCACAATTTATGCGCGCTCACAGCAATAAGAGCAGCAGCAAAAACAACAACAACAACAATTTGCGTAAATTTTATGCCATTTTCCGAAGTACGTAGGTAGTCGCCGTCGATTGTCGTCATTTTATGAGTGAAGGAGCTGCGTTCGGTTTGATTTTATGTTGGAGTGCGGCAAGCTCAACAAGATGGTCACGATTTTCATCAGATGCTGCCGTGATGCTGTGACAACAGTGACGAGTTTTCATGCTCATTAGGTTTTATGAGTTTGATTTTATTGCCACAAACTGTGGCAGTCAAAGGCTGCTGGCTGTAGCTTTAATTTTTGTGTGAGCTTCCACATGTGCGCCATAAATTTTCATAAATCAATTGCGCGTGCTACTTTTCACACACAAAATCCAATTCAAAATCAAAACCAAAAAGGTTCTTGGGTCTGTTTAGGATTCCAATTTATATGCACAATTATTTTTGGCATGAGCGAAAAACAAAGTGACGAATGCTTATTTTACGCTTCAGTTTTCCACAAACTTATTGCATTATTTTTTGGTCGGAGGCGTCGAAGTGAAAATTTGATTTGTGCCTTGAGGCAAAAGCTGCTTCACATATGCGAACTGCTGTGAAGATTTATGGCAGCAGGCGCAAAATTTAAGCTCCTTTCCATACATGTTCTTTGGCTCTATTAAAATGCTACAACTTTTTTCGCGACAAAAAAGAAAAAAGAAGAAAAATGACGAAATAAAAATTTATGTGTATATTTATTGTATTTTATTGAGGCACTTAAAAAGCAGCTGCCGAGTCAACAAAAACTGTAAGCGAAGTAACATAAAAACCAAATGAAAAGAATGAGGCCAAAACAAGCAAAACGAAACAACAGAGCCGCTTATTGACATAAAAGCCAATCATTTTAAAATAGCTTTAAGCCAATAGAGAGCCAGAAAACATCAAAAGGAACAGAGGCAAAATAGCACGGTAAACATTTAAGACCACAGTGGGAAAGTTTGGTTGACAGAGTGAGCCCAATGTTGAATATACCCTCTCAAGTATGCAACGACCCCAGAAAAAGGGTGACAACGAATTGCATGAACAAATGGCTCTATGATGCAAAAATTTTTGTAATGGATTCCATGGATTTTTTTTAATACGGTTATAGTCAGAGTAGCAAAACTCTTGACATTTAAAACTGGTACTTTTCGGGGCTCAAACCATATCATAGTTCAGGTGCACGGAGCAGGCCTAGTCTCAGTTACGAACTCTGTCTAAACTCTAAAATATTCATACTGCTTTTTTGAGACGATTTAAATGAAACAATTTTAATTTTAGCAAGGCAGCAAAGCTCTAAAATTCTGCATTAGGTTCGGACCCGTTTAAAATTTTCATGTTCGGCTTGTGGAATGGTTACTTATTTCGAACTATGGTTCATAGCTTCTTAGATCCTCTATTTTCGAATAATTTGGCAAGTTGGCTTTTGGGTGGTTTGTTATTTCAATTAGTAGACGAATAGTCCTCCTTGATTATAATGGTCATTCATACGACTCACTCCAAAAGTGCTCGGTCCTTAAATATCGTTGGTTTGTTTTGCCATTTCACAGCTCGACTTTTGCTTTAAATCCCTTGTGATCGTCGTATTACCGAGCGAGTAGAAATTTATATTATATAAAATCTTAGATTAGATTAATACATATTTGAACCGAAACATTTAAACAAAAAAAAAGAAATAGAGGAAAGCTAGCTTCGGCTCGACCGAAGTTTATATACCCTTGTAGCTTGTATAATTTATATAAATTAAGGTTTTAAATGATTTTCGTCGAACATTCTTAGCTGAGTAATCTCTGAAACTTAGCTATTATTTTGACCATTTGCTTGCCTGTTTGTTATATGGCAACTATACGATATATTCATCAGATTTATACCAAACTTCCCACAATTGTGTGAAAACCGATAATATTCATAACCGGAAAGCCGTCTTTAAGCTACCATTGAAAACAAAAAAGTTTTTCTAACTAAAATTACTTTTTCGACCGACAGTTCCTATGGGAGCTATATGCTATAGTAATCCGATGTGGATCAAACTTGGCATAATTGTGTGGTAGCATATAATATTGATCAGTAACGAGTTTGGAAGCGATAGCGTTGAAAACAAAAAAGTTTTTCTAAGCAAAACTACTTTTGCGACCGATAGTTCCTATGGCAGCTATATGCTATAGTCATCCGTCTGGCCGGTACAGACAAATGTGCAGCGTCTTTGTACCAAAAGACTTCGTGCAAAGTTTGGTTAACATAGCTTTAAAACTGACTGATTAGATATCATAGAAACAGACGGACGGACAGACGGGCATGGCTATATGAACTCAGCTCGTCATGCTGTTCATGAATATATATACTTTATGAGGTCGGCGATACTTCCTTCTATGCAGGGTATAAAAAAAGCGGGTGTGGGGGACATTATACACTAGAGCGTACATTTGATGTATGTAAAATGTAAGGTTTTACTAATACCCGCTATGACGATACAATTGGCATTAAAAAAAAAAAATTTTTTTAATGGGCTTTAATATCGGCGAATTGGTCTCTAATTTTATCACTTATACGTACTGTTGCCCTTGCTTACATATTTAATTGTTCATTAGTTGGCGTACACTTGGTTTGAAGTCATAACATTCATAACAACAAAAAAGGTACCATGATCATTGAAAAAATTTGTTTTTAATACAGGGTGGTCCATCTAGTGTTTGGAATTTCAACTATTCATAATTTGACTTTAAAAACGTCAAATGTCATTCGGAAAGCGACTAATATTTAGTTAAAACTTTGACATTTATGACATGGGTCGCTACTCTGCAAACATTTTATATCGCAGAAGATAAGACTGCGATTCTTCCAGTAGGTATCGCTTAACTCTGGTGATATCGCATTCTTATCTCCCTTCGGGAAGAAGTGTGCCACTCTGCGACACTTCTGGGAGATTAGAAAACGATTCTTCCTGGAGACAAGAAAGCGATTATTCCTGGAGATAAAAAAGCGATTCTTCTTGGAGATTTGAATGAGTTAATGAGTCTCTTATGTGGGAGGATACGATTTTTTATTTTTATTAACAAAAAAACAACAAATTAAACAAACTTATATGTTTTTATCACAAATTTTTACTTACTCTGCGGGGATTCGAACTCGGGGCCCTTGAACTGAAACAAGTTTGGAACGACGCCTTAGACGGCTGCGCGTGAAAAGGAACGCATCTAATGTGTTATTTGTATTGAATAAGATGTACTTTTATTGAAAACATACACCAATTTTTGCTTTCTTCTAATTCTCAAGAACGAATTCCCTCTCAGCCCATATAAATAGTGAAATTGAAATTTGCGACAAGAATCGCATTCATATCTTTAAGGCGATATTTTATCGATAAATCGCCAATTTACCGATTGGACGAAAAAAAAACGATTCCACATATCGCTTATTTATCCCTATGTTAAGAATTCGATACGCTATGTATTTTGTTTGTGTAAATCTAACCAAAGTAACCTAACTACAGAAAACGCTCCCCTCCAACTATCGCCAAACTCTCTTTTCGACGATAGAGATAAGGAACCCGACAAAATTTTTGCACGGTATTCGCTTGAAGAAAGTTGGGAAATATTAAAAACATATTTCCAAAGTGGTGAGTCCTCGACTCAAGCTGTGCGAAATTTGAAAAAAACATTTCACAAAAAAAATGTTCCGATAACTAAATTTTTCAATCAGTTCGTGAAGCGAGTTCGTGAAACTGGAATGTTGGTGGATAAACCAACCCGTCGTCCGGTGCGCTGCACAGTGGGAGATTTGGTACATTTAGGTGGAATTAATTCAAATTTCAAATTTGAAATGGCGCCAATTTTTATACTCTGTACCGAAGGTACATAGAGTATATTAAGTTTGTGCAAAAGTATGTAACAGGGAGAAGTAATCGTTTCCGACCCTATAAAGTATATATATTCTTGATCAGCATCAACAGCCGATTCGATATAGCCATGTCCGTCTGTCCGTCTGTCCGTTCGTCCGTCTGTCTGTCTGTCCGTCCGTCCGTATGAACGAAGAGATCTCAGAGATGGTAAGAGATAGAGGTATGACGTGTATGGGGCATATATTTCTTATACTTGCAGGCAGATCAAGTTTATTTTCAATTTTTGCCACGCCCATTCCAGCCCCCGCAATTTGGAAAAAACGTCATATCTCCTACAGTTTTGAAGATAGATCGTTCGTACCTTTTAGAGATACCTTGTAAACAAAATTATTTATCAATTTGCTGAAGGAATGATAAAGATCGGATGAACGATACTCAAGTTATGAGCAAAAAACGGCCAGTAAACACCCACCACCCCCCACCCATCACCACAGCATTCTATTGAACGGCAATCTTAGTGAGAGAGAGAGAGAGTGAAACTTAGAGATGAGCGAGTATAACTCGTGAGCAAATGCGAGCTGCGACGTGAAGGGTACAGAGTATGTTATAGTCGGGCTTGACCGACTTTCTTTCTTGTTTTTTTTAATGAATAACCAATACATCCCTGAGTCTAACGGTACTTCAAGCTTTTATGTGCTATCGATATTCGATCAGCTATGAGCCGTCAAACATGGCGTATGTGAAAGTACGTGCATTGAAATGCTTTTGAGCCTATTAGGAAGCAGCATAAAAGCCATAAAAAAAACATAAAGCATTAAAGCTGATATAATTTTTGTTTTTAATTAAAGTTAAGAGGTATGTATGCGTAAAAGTATTTGTGAGTTCGTTGAGTATGTGTTTTAGTTAAAAAAAAGTGATGTTTTTGAGAGTGCATCGATTTATGGAAAATACTTCACTTTTTAATGTTTCGTGGCTTAGAACTTGTGACCACAGCGTGCTTCAGCTGTGATTTTTGTTTTAATTAATGTGTACGTCAATAGTGATACTAAAAAAACAAACATTGGCTGCCTTTTCCTGCCTAAGCTTGTAAAAAAAAATTTTCCGGTACAATGATCAAAAAATGGATTTTTCCATATGCTTTTGATCTTTCTGCTCAAACTAGTAAATCGATTCGAAAACAATGGTTTACGCGATGATAAGAACCTTAATAACCTTTCGATTGGTATCTTGCTTGACATAATCTGATGTTCCTGAATTGAAATATGGCTTAAACAGTAAGTATTCCTACAGAAAAAATTAAAAAAAAAAAATATGTAAAAAAATGATGCGAATTGTGCATAAAGACCTTGCCATGAAGACAAACAAAGTTCAATTGGTGCAGCAGATAAAGCCAATGGTGTCATTTGACCGAAATTGTTTTTCATAAATAAATGGCATGAACCAACCTTTAAAACACATGTTCAATCTTTCAAAAAAATCGAGCCGTTTTTTTTATATCAAAATTAAATTTCTATTTTTAAATGGATCTTATATATTTCCCGCATTTTTTTCCTGGCGGGCGAATTTCTAAAAATCTGAAATCGTCCATCGATGTCCATCGATTGATCTGATCATTTTCCCTAGGGGTGAGTATCCAATTACGAACATATGTGCTTAACAACCGGGTTTAGTCATCCGATCGCTTCAAATATTTCTTTACTAAAGTTTCTCGTAATTCTCAAAATTGGGAAAATACAAAACTGGTTTGAAGTCAATCGGATGAAAAAAATGCTTCCCATACAAACTTTAACGTTTATTTTCATCCACATTGGGACTTACCTTATATTGGTCTGCGTTAAATCTTTGCTATCTAGGTTAAGCAGTTTGGGCTGTGCGCTGATGTGTCAGTCATTGAGTCAGAACTAAGATATTTATATAAATAGAGGATTGATTTCAAACTGTACATTATCCTACCGAAAAACTGCTTTGACCAATTACATTCAAGTGTATATAAACTTCGGCACTGCCGAAGCAATTGCACTTTCCTCCTTTCGTTTAGTTATGCATTTGAGTTGGAAAAAAGCCAAAGCAACCAGTGGAAACATTTCAGATGCACTGAGCCCCCATCAACTCTTGCACTTTAACTCCATGCAAAAGCCAAATGGCAACCACTTTGGCGTTTTGCTGCATAAATAATCAAAGCATACGAACTTGGCTTGCAAATTGTGCGCAGGGGCATATTTTGAATGCATAAACGTCACTGGAGTAGAACGACCTTTTCTCGAAAATCAATCAAATTATCACTGAAGCATAAGACACATGATTGATGTAACCAAAGCATCTAAAAGCATTCAAAACATCAATCATCGTAGTGTGCGTGTGCAATGTTCTGCTTGGTAAAGGGATAAAATCGCATTCTCTGTCAAGTGCACAGCGAAGCAAATGTACAAGAAAATTTCCATTTTCCTAGATAAATATTTAAGGGCCTACTTTTCGGGGCGAGCTACAAAAGTCAAGCACATACACGTACATAAAAAAAGTTCTTATTGAAATGATTGTGAAACAGCCTGGCCCATATGTATGGGAGTTCAAGGTTTTTGCGAAAACAAATGAGCGACCACAGGCCCAAATCCACAAGCTTATTGCCTGCCCGGCACTTTTGTGTGCCTGATGAATTTCTTTTGTTTGACCTGGCATTCATTCCATTTAATTATTGCGAGACTTAAGGATGAAGCACAGCACCCCCTGGTTATTATAATAATAATTATTAAGGCACAAAAAAAAAAGGCTTAAGCTGTTAAAGAGTTCATGTCATGACAAGATTTTCAAACCGGAATCCGCACCGAATCCGTTAATACACGCTAACCAATTAATATGAAGCAGAATATATATTTTGAACAGTTTGAGAAATCGTATCAGGGTACCTATATCCCTGGAAAGTGTAAGACATATAAGAACCCAAAATTGTATTGGAACAGTTTTAGTTCGTTTACCGACCACGGCATATAAATGCACGTTACTATGCTGACTATGCAGCTCCGTTTTACGACATCTTTCTCTTGTGGTTGTTGTTTCACAAACTATTTTCTTAATATGTAATAATATCCGCACTGCCATAAGTAATGCATGGGCACCCCAGCTATATATCTTATTGGTCTTAAAATTAAAATAATCTAATTGCATACAAATATGTTTCATGAAAAGTAGATTATTTTAAATACGTTTTGCATATTTGACATCTATACTATCTGACTGACTGACTGATTATCACCCCCAGCCAATACCGCTTATCCTATAGAACTAAGACTTGGCATTGAACTTCGTTGAGTTATGCATGCGCGCCCGATAAAAGAAAGATTGAAAAATTTGACCGCGAAGTGGGGGAACATTACAAAAAAAAAGTTTGTATGGTATGTAAAGTATCTATTTTCTCTGTAACTGTTGTATAATGTCTCCATACATAAATGAATCCAACAACAATCGCAAAGGGATAACAGTTACGCTCACAAATGTTCTCACAACATCATTTCAGATCTTTTGCTTTAGCGCACTTTTAAGCTAAGGGTCCTCCATCGTAGTTAAATCAATAATTACTTAAGAAACTGCTTTTAAATATAGGTTCGCGTTCCTGACTCAAACTTTTCGCTTTTACGTGAACTGAATACATTCACAAAATTCGATACTGCCTTTTGCGGTCAGTACGAAACGACACGAACCGTACCAGAGAAAGGAAATACATCAAGATACAAACCATTTACCGTAATTGTGCTTTGAATAGTTCGCTACAAACCATTTACAGTACTTGCCAGTGTATAGAACCTTCTTAAGGTCAGTTTTTTTTTGCATTCTAAATTGGTACTTTAAGTAGACCATATTTTTACCTATTTTGACAAGCTATGTACAAACATAGCGAGACCTAGAGCCGGCTCTGGCTCGTTGTGTCTGTTTTTGCTGTTGAGTCGCATTGGAGTTCCCAAGCGATTATAGCATTGCAGGCATGGGGAGGGAGTTGTTTTCTGATTGTGGTACCAGGTGAAGACCGCTGATGATTTGGAAGAGATGCCAATGAAACAGCTGTACAGTCAACTAACCTCCTTTGTGGTGTGGCGTGTCCCTGTTTAAAAGTTATGTACACACATAGCGAGACCTAGAGCCGGCAAAATCTTGAAAATTTTGACCTATTTGTGAACCTATTTTAGCATATATGCTTCATACCTAAGAAAAACATATACTGGATATATTTTGGGAATCTTACAAAATTACCAATATTTTTATTAGTCCAATGCCAAAATTTCGAATTTTGTAGACCATCAACAAACATAACCTTAAATCTGATGTCTAGTAATAAGATAGACTCTGAGAATATTCTCAGCATCTGAATACCTGGCTATTGTCACAAAATGTCCCGAACTAATAACCAAATGTTGATAAAGTAAGAGCAATTTATAAGGATTCTGGGAAGATCCCAGGGGATCCGAGATACTGCATCTTCCCTGAAGGCAGAGGAAATACGCTGTTACCGCATGTCTTTGTGACTTCATACCACAGATCTCCGTAGTCAAGCAAGATATCCTGTCGGTACCACATACATTCCCGCAAGAATGTTGCAAGGGATCGCCAGTTTGGCCCACTTAGCAGCACAATACAGTCCTTTATCTCTAGAGGATGCCTGCCGAAGTGAAGCTGCCTGAATTCTGCAAGAACCTTCCCTCTAGCGAAGGTTTCACAGCTCTCATTGGTCATTAGTTCTTGCGCAGTAAGGTGCGTAATTTAGGTAAAGGAGTGCCTTAAATGGCACTTAAATTGTTGAAGCGTCAAACTGCTCGTGGAAATAGTTTGTTTCATTTAGATTATAGATATACTCCTTATATCTCGACTGACTTTAACGTGCCTGGGACTCGAAGAGATTTCGTGCGTTTTGATCTAGCTTTTGCAGAAGGTTGATATGAAGGTGATCCCACGTGTTTATTGCATTTAAGTTGTGCTCAAGGCCCTGCTGCGTAGCCAGTTGCACCCACTCCGCGAAAAATTGCGTTTTGAACTCCAACAGATACGATGCCACAATTCGGGGCAGTCTTGATTGGGGCATTTTCATCACCTTTACGAGGTAATCAAAGTGTAACTGTAGTGTGTACGTGTAGAGAGTGGACACTGGACCTGTCACAAGATGTATCCCATAGTTTGGCGTGTTCCGTGGAAGGAAGAATAATTTTTTCACGAAAAAGTAGAGAAGCTTCTCCACCTTCTCGTAACTGGCGTATCCCCACACCTACGCTTCGTAGCACATTATTGCTCTGGCTGTGGCAAGAAACGTTTTTAATTTTACGCTCATTCTTATATTTTTCCTAACCATAAGTTGTTTCCTCGTACTATTTATCGCAATCTTAGAGTCTATAAGCTTTTGTGGCAAATGACGTTTAAAGCTAACCCCCAGATACCGAAATTCACGTACCACTTCAAGCTCTTCTCCATTCAGGAACCACTTCTCATCTCTTGTCTTAAGACCTCTTCCATTTTTCTTTATCAGTATCTTGGACTTATTACGATTTATTTGGATACTTTTTGTATATTGTCTAACCAACATTATAGTTGAAAATATTTAACTATTTTTTATCTAAAATTTGATTCAAAATTGGAAACCGCTGTTAAGCCAGCTTAAACGAGATCAGAACTTAAATTGTGTATATAAATGTACCCTCTCAAAACAATAACAAAGTTATTTCAAAATTTAAGCAAATTAACAATCAAAAGAATAAAATTAAATCGCTTGAATAAGTCAATTCAATTTCCATGAAAGTTCAAGCATCCACTCAAACATATAGCAAATACTAAAACAAACCTATCTGTGTCTGTGTGTGTGTGTGTGTGTTGCTGACACTAAAATGGACCATTCTCACTATTCTACCACATCCCAAATGCGCATTACCCCAAGCCAACTAACCACTCTTCTCAGTTTCCCAACCTGGTTGGCCATCAAGGAACACACGCTGTTGATGAGGCTCGTTAAGTGCCGGCAGCAGTTTTCCGGCCACCCCAAGCTGCGTCTTGAAGGCACTTAAGATGCAAGTGCTGAAAAAAAAACTGCAACGACTTAATGGTTACCACCACACAGGTGTAAAATATGCCTTAATCACTCGCCCATTTTGTGCTTAAAGTCGCTGGCACCGTTGCTTAAATTGAATGTCAAGAATATCGATTAGTTTCGAATTACCAAATACCAGCAACTTCTGTGCCCGCTAAAATGCAACATGCCCAGCAATGCTGATGCAGACAAAATGCGCAAATTGGTTTCACTTGGCAAAGCATGCGTGAAAACGTCGCTTCAGCCCTGTTCTTGCACAACTTTATGGTGTAAGTGTGCGGCACAAGTTTTTAGCTTCACGTTGCACATACATGCATTTGTCATGTGCCTTAAATTTAATTCAATTTTAAGTCAAATGCCGGGAGAAAGTTAGATTTTGGCTATAATTTTTAACGGTATTCGGTTCCTGATCTCAGAGATGGTAAGAGACAGAGGTTTAACTTATATGGGACATATAATTCTTATACTTGCTGGCAGATCAAGTTTATTTTCAATTATTGACACGCCCACTGCCGCCCCGCAATTTGGAAAAAACGTCATATTTTCTACCTTCCATAGATATTTAGTAATCAATATTAATTGTCGATTTACTGAAGGAATGATAGTGATCGGATTAACGATGCTCAAGTTATGAGCAAAAAAAGGAACCATCTGTTTTGAGTAGAGTTTCCAAATTTAAGTACACTCAGGGAAAAATCGCATAGTAAAAACTATAACAATCATATTTAATTTTACTATTCAATTTTTATATTAAAATCAATTAATATGCACTTAGATTTAACTAGAAACATAATCAACAAATTTTCCTTGCGACATTTATATGAACTATCCAGGGAATTCGAACTTGAGAATTACAAATGATCTCATGTTTTTAGGCAGATGGTAGATTCGATTCAATACAAATAGTATCATAGAAGCTTTGCCGCCAGCGCGCGCAATGGTGCAACCGGTAGAGAGGACGTTCTAATTGTGATGGAAACAGTCCACAAAAGGTTTTTCTCATTTGCACTACACTGTTCTCACTTCAAGAACAATTGTTTGAGAACTCAAAAACTTGATTTAAGTTGATATTGTTCCGTTTTCGAAAACTTGATTTTAAACTGGGAAAAAATTTGATTGATTTTGGATAAGGTTATAAGCGGATCCTCACACTTTGGCGCTTCGAAGAAATAGGGAACGGGACACACCTCATTGTAAGAGAAGGAAGGCACTATTATCTACAAGCCCTGGATATGCGCCCATATTTCATAGAATCAGAATCATCGCTGTACAACAAGCTTCAACGACCAACTACGGCCGTTGACTGGACCTCCTGCACTTAACGAACAACATATGGAAGGGCGTGTTAGCACTGTGCACTGTGAGGTGGTCGAGTTGAGTACAAGTTTACTCAATTCAAAAACATTTGGAACATGTGTTCTCAAAAATTTTTACATTATATTATTCTTATTTTAAGTTAAAGGAATTTTTGTTTATCTACTTACTTCCTTGTGCTCCAAATTATTTGAAACTTATGATTTGAAGTTTACTTTTTCATATTTTTTGTTCCTTAGTAAGTATAGGCTTTGTTCTTTTCTTCTTCCCGATCTCTAAATTATTAAAGTTTCTGTGAGCTCTAACAACACTGTCTGGGGCTTAGTCTGATTAGCTGCCGTTTTCTCTTTATTGCACTTTGAACTTTTTCACATAGTTATAGGCCAACTAGCATGCACAACTGTCATAAAAACACGAAAAAAACGAATATTTTCGGTAAAAAAAAATTTAACGTTTTAATTTTAATTTTTAAGTTATGGCTATTTTAATTATTTTATTGATTTAATACAAAACAATCGAAATTTTTGACTGTGTCGCCAATTGCTACCAAAAATTACAAATTGCCTTGTCTGTCTTGCTCTGTGAGTTCTGTTTGCCTTGTTCTGTGAGCTGTTCTGTATCTCTTGCTCTGTGAATTGTTCTGTCTGCCTTGCTCTGATACAACTATAACAGGAATGGTGCTCAGCCAACATTTTCAACAAATCGCTTTTGCTGAGAGCTCGAGAGAGAGCTGGAGAGTGAGCGCGAGAGTAAACGACGCACATTCACACAAATAAGGTATGTGTGTAGAACAGAAAATCCATGCAGAAACAACAAAAACAATAAAGCAATTAGTGCTACAGAAACCCACACCTTTGAAATCCCGACTGCAAAACAAAACGAAAGTTCGTGCGATCACACAACCTTTCGCCATAGACCCAAAACAACTGAACAAGAACAACTGAACAAGTGAACAACTAAACAAGTGAGCAATTTGCGTGAGTTAACTCACTTAGAAAAAAAGAACAAGAGAACATGTTCAATGAAATGAACAACTACTACCCAACACTACTCGATAAGCAATAATTGATTTTGATTCCACAAAGATCCATTCAATGCTTTCCTCCTCCATATTTAAATCTTCTGAAAAACAAAGAAATTAAAACAATTTATTCTTAACTTTGTCAATCTGGTCTGGGAATCGAATTAATTTCATATGTCTTAACTGCTTCCTATATTTTAACGCTCTTACTCCTTAATTTAAGAACATGTGATCTCAAAAACGTATTGAAGTAAGAACATTAAACATTATATATGTAAGTTTGAAGCTTGGAAAAGCATAAAAGGCTTGAATTAAGTAGAATATCCTCCTATTTATCTTAAAATTTGACAATCTTCCATTTTTAAACAGTTTGACGAATTGAATTAGTTCAAAATGGAAAATAAACATCAACAGGTATATAGAAAAGAGTTATATATTTGTTTAATTATATGTGCTTTTGTTTCGTTATGTGTTCAATGTTATTAATAAGCAATAATTTTGTCAAGTCTAACCTCAATATAGTTGTGTTTCGTGGAGTATATCTAGCAAGATATATATGGCAAGATAGAAGCTTCATTAGCTCATAAAAATTTTTGTAACGTATATACATTTTTGTTGACAGTCTTTTTTTGTCAACTCTAAATAAATGAATAAATAAAGAAACAGTTGGATTCAAAAAAGTGCTTATGTGGTAGTATGCGGTTTTCCGATATATTTCAATAGGTGTGAGCAAGGTTGCTAGTCGTCGTGGCGATTTGCTGGAAGTTTGGTTGGAAAAGCGTCGCAACATCAACGCCACTTTCGACTGGGTTTGCGAAGAAATACTTCAAAATTCTCTTCCAGACAATGATTTGATGGACATTAAAATGAAAATAAAGAATTTTTTTGTCCAAGTCAAGAGACTGTTGAATTAGGCCCAAAGAAATGTTCGACGGTTTAAAGAACAAATTGTTATTCGAAAAGGATAAAAGTGACAATAAAGGTGTGAAGCCTCCTCTATCTTATGACGAAGGAAGTTCACGTCAAAAAAGAAAATTGGTTTCCGAACTTTCAAAAGGAAATTCAACTGATCTTCTTATTCGTGCAGCGACTAAGTCTGCTAAAACGACAAATGATAAAGATACTTAGCATATTCTAAATACATTAAAGTCCCCTGACAGTTCAAAATTAAGAGAACTGCTTTCATTGAAAGAACTACTACCATTATCACATGATGTGGCCTTAGCATTTAGTTTAGAAAATTCGTTTTCCAACCAGCAATATATTAACATACGCTCAAAGAATATCGAAAAGAATTCCAATATATATCCGAGTTACGATAAGGTGAAGGAGGCTAAGGATAAGTGCCGGCCTATAAATGTAAACGTCTCAGAAACTGTTGCTGAAGTGCCGCTGCAGAACTTACTTGGCCATACTGCATCTCGGATACTGTTATATCAAAAGCCAGTACTTAAACAATTTATCGATATAAACAAATTGAAAAGTTGATAGTTAGCATCCTTTCTAAATTGTAGAAATTTGAGTATTGCCGGCTCTAGGTCAAGTGAAACACACAAAAATGTAAGATGTTTTCCAATATATTTCGGTTGCTCCTCGGCAACCATCTTCAGGGACAATTATTTTACACGTCTGCTCCGTTCGGCGTGGAGTTGGAATTGAAGCTAACAGTAAGCTATGGTTTTGATGGCTCAACCGGCCAGAGCGTTTATAAACAAAAATTTAATGAACCCGAACCAAATAGCCTGGACTAATCTTTGTTTGTTACAACAATAATTCCACTTCAAATGGTGGATCAGCATGGTCGAACTATTTGGAGAAACCGGTACCCACAATCCATTAAATTGTGCAGGCCGCTAAAAATAGAGTTGACTAAAGAAAGTCGGGACTATATATTGATTTCAAAAGCACTTTTAGATGCTCAAATAAAACACCTTAAGCCATTTTTTTATGAGGCGGACCAAAGGAATGTTGAAGTTGCCTTTGACTTACACATGACGCTCATTGATGGAAAGTTGTTAAATACTTTAACAAGCACAGAGTCAACACAATCATGTGCAATTTGCGGTGCTAGCCCAAGTGACTTTTTGAAAGAAGCGGACGTCAACAGTTCAAGCCAAAACCGAATACTTTACAATACGGAATTAGTCCTCTCCACGCGTGGATTTGGTTTTTGGAGTTCGTTCTGTATATTTCATATCGCGTTGGTCTTCAGAAATGGCGAATCAATAAGGATTCTGACAAAGACAAAATACTGATACGCAAAAAGGACATTGAAAGAAATGTCTGAAATGGGGTTACATATCAACAATCTAAGCCCGAATGGTTCTGGAAATTCTAACGATGGCAATACGGAGCGAAGGGCATTTTCAAACGTTCCACTATTTGCCTCAATATTGGAAATCGATCTAGAGCTTTTAAACAAACTATACATAATTTTAATGGTTATATCATGCGAGTTTGAAATTTGCTGGATTAAATTCAAAAAATATTGTGAAGTGACGCTTCGTTTGCATTTGAAGATGTATCCATGGTACCCACTGACCGCTACGGTCCACAAAATTTAAGTTCACGGTGTACAAATTATTGAGCCATCTCTACTTCCGGTTGGTGGCTTAGGTGAAATCGCATCTGAGGCTCGCAACAAATACTATAAGCGTGATAGAATATTACACGCCAGGAAAAATAGCCGATGGCCGTCCATAACAGACGTATTCCACCGTGCTTTAGATTCTTCTGATCCTTATTTATCAAGCATCGCTTCAAAAAAGACTTCAAAAGCACACAAACTGCCAAAAGAAGTTATTGCACTTTTAAAGTTGCCAACATTTGAAGTTGCAGACCAGACATATGGAGATGAAGACGAGTTTGAAAGTAAAGAACATTTTGATTTTGATCTTGAAATAGAATATATATTTTAATATATATAATATTGTTATAAAACTTTTAAATATTACTTTAATTAGGCACAACAATTACATAATAAAACGGGAAGGCCAAGCTAACTTCGTCTGTGCCGAAGTTTTTATACCCTTGCAAACGCTGTTTTTGAAATGACAGAGTTTAAGAAAGCTTAGATAAAAATCAAACACTTTTGTAACTAAAATCCATTTTCCGTCAGATGAACATCTGTTTTCGACCAAATTTCGCGAATCTTTTTGAAAACATATCAAATTAACAATCGCCAAGTTTAAGAACGATAAAATTGAAAACAAAAAAGTTTTTCTCACTAAGACTCATTTTCCGACCGATAAGTCCTATGGCAGCCTGCAGATATAGTCATCTGATTTCGACCACCAAATTTTTCAAATTAGTTTGAAAGCGTTTAATATTAATAATCACCGACCTTAAGAATGATTTACTTGAAAACAATTTTTTTTTTTTTTTGACTAAGACCCATTTTCCGACCGATCGGTCCTATGGCAGCTATAAGATATAGTCATCCGATTTTGACCAAAGTTTGCAAATCTGTTTGAAAGCATATAATATAAATAATGACCGTGTTTGGGAACGCTAGCATTAAGAACAAAAAAGTGTTTCTCACTAAGACCCATTTTTTGACCGATGGTTCCTATGGCAGCTATAAGATTTAGTCATCCGATCCGGTCGGTTCCGACATATTAGCAGCGTGCAGTAAAAAGAAGACTCTGTGCAAAATTTCAGCTCGATAGCTTTAAAACTGAGAGACTAGTTTGCGTAGAAACAGACGGACAGACAGACAGACGGACGGACAAAGCTCAATCGACTCAGCTCGTCACCCTGATCAAGAATATATATAGTTTATGGGGTCGGAAATGAATATTTCTATGCGTTGCAAACTTCTGGGCAAAATTATAATACCCTTTGCAAGGGTATAATGAATAAAAACATAAATGTGATGCAATTTTTATACTCTGTACCGAAGGTACATAGAGTATATTAAGTTTGTGCAAAAGTATGTAACAGGGAGAAGGAATCGTTTCCGACCCTATAAAGTATATATATTCTTGATCAGCATCAACAGCCGAGTCGATATAGCCATGTCCGTCTGTCCGTCTGTCTGTCTGTCCGTCTGTCTGTCTGTCCGTCTGTCTGTCTGTCTGTCCGTCCGTATGAACGAAGAGATCTCAGAGATGGTAAGAGATAGAGGTTTGACATGTATGGGACATATATTTCTTATACTTGCAGGCAGATCAAGTTTATTTTCAATTTTTGCCACGCCCCCTCCCGCCCCCGCAATTTGGAAAAAACGTCATATCTCCTACAGTTTTGGAGATAGATCGTTCGTTCCTTCTAGAGATACCTTGTAAACAAAATTATTATCGATTTGCTGAAGGAATCATAAAGATCGGATGAACGATACTCAAGTTATGGGCAAAAAACGGCCAGTTAGCACCACCCACCCCCCCCCCCCACCAACAACCACAGCAACATACCCTAACCGTTCAACACAGGCAATCTTAGTGAGAGAGAGAGAGAAAGAGAGAGAGAGAAACTTAGAGAGCGCACCGCGTTGTGCGCGGGGTGTTAACTGGCCGTTTGACTCCTGAGCAAATGCGAGTGTAAGGGTACAGAGTATGTTATAGTCGGGTTTGACCGACTTTCTTTCTTGTTATAATAATTGTTTTGTTATAATTAAGGATATTTATATAAAAATAACTTCTGTTTTTACAATTGATTTCCACTAATTAATTCTTTTTGGAAAATAATTTACCATTATAACATTAAAACAATTTATCGAGTAAATAAACTTTAAAGAAAAAATTATAAAAATAAAATTATGTTTCGATTTATCATGTATTTTTATATTAAATGCAGTTCTATTATGTGGGCGGCGGAGAAAGCGTGGTCGTAGCGCAAAAAAAAATTTGAAAATTCACAAATAATATGAGCCGCAATTTCTCCAAGTTTCAAATTTTTAGCTTTAAAATTAGAGTTTTTGCCAAAAAATCGGTAATTCCGCCCAATGGGCACTGTGCGGTCGTCTAGCAAGTCATTTATTACTACAAACAACAAGTAGATTATCCGAAATTATATAGATTATGAAGCTTACATGTCGAATAACTAGACGAACAAATGAAAAACACAAATATTTCGCTTATAACGTTTTCCGAGAATGTTCGGAAATAAAATCCCATCTTGCTGCTCAATTCCAGAATGTAACGTAGAATGATTTCAAAGTTTCAGCATTTTATATCTTACTATTCAGTCAGTCAGTCACCTGCTGTGAATTACCAGTTTTAGAGGCACTCACGATTCATCTGTCATCCTATACACAAACGTTCACAATCACTTACACCACGCATCGAAAAGTACACAATATTCTAACAATAGAAATTCCAAGTAAACAAAATGGACCAAGGCAGGGACAGTTCATGTAAAACTGTGGACAGTTCATTCTTTGGAGACCTTTGGCCCCATTTGCTCGACGAGAATGTGTGCCATATTGAGAGTAAAAATGAAGACTATTTTATGCCCATCAAACCATTCGATCAGCTGCATTGGCACACGTTTCTAGCCCAAGTGGGTTACCCGGACTATGTGAAACCCCACGAACTGCGCTGTGGTGAGGCAGCTAAGAGTGGGCAAGTCTCCGAAGAGGAGAGTTCGAGTAATGCAGTCCTTGGCACCGACTATGAGCAACGTGGTTCAAAGGCCATCAGTAGAGTGGACCAGCAGGTGGCTTGTTTAAGGGAACAGCACGAACGTCGTCAGAGGTTGGCCTATCACTTTGCCAATCGCACATACCCCTGGACCATGCAAACACCCAGCCATGAGTTGGGCTTTGAACTGACGACACAATTGCGTAATTGCTTCAAGCAGCCCATGGAGCTGGAGATTCTCGAGGGTATCCATAACCATAACTGCAAACTAATGCTAATCGATGCGGGCAATGAACTGTGCGTGGATGACTTTCAACGTTGGATCAAATTCCGGCCGTATGTACAAATGTTGGTACTGGTGCGTTGTCCTCGCGTGGAGCGGCGCCTGCAGCTGCTGAATGTGTTCCACACACTTACTGTGGAGGAGAGCATCGAGAATAGCTGGCACGAGGAGCTGCAGTGTTCGCTAAGGAGCGGCTTGAAGCAGGCCCAGAAACTGGAGCTATTCAAGAACTGTGGTGATGCATTCGTTTTTATATTTTCGCGTTTTCGCGGCATTTGCACCTGCGATACATACAAAATACTGCGGCGCAGCTAACCGCACAATACCCACCGACAACTTGAAGTGCTCCAATTAGGTCTCAATATGCTCAAAATTTCACACAATTTGCGTTGAGTGGCAAGTCGACTTCGACTTGCATTTCCTGAACACCGCTGACGGCTAACGGAAGTTAACGGTCGGATATTGTTGCCCCTCCCGTTCCTGTAGGTGTCAAAAATGTTTCCGTCAATTTTTAAATTTTATTTGCTGCAAAGTTGAATGAGAATTTGTGCCAAATCTCAACAAATTACTACAAAAGCTTAACGAACTTGGAACTGATTATAAAAGTTACTGCCAGTGCACAAAGTCCTCTCGAAAATTAAGTTTGGGTGCGGGTTTGAGTATGATTTTTTGTTCGTTTTGTTGTTGTGAAAAGTTTGGCAAATGCGTTGTCGCTACTTAAACAGGGCGCGGGACCACACCAACATCATTTTCAATACACATTTCGCATAAACATTGCATTATATTATTAAAAGTTTTCTTGCTGTCTGATAAGAACTTTAAACTTTTAGAAAACAAAAATTTCACTCCCAGCTAAAAGTTTTTTTTTTCCCACCGAAGAGAGCGAAAGCATTAGGGCAGAGCGGAGGCGGAGGGCCACGCTGACGTATGCGTAATGTGAGATGTACACAACTCGTTTCGCCCAGAGCAAGATCTAGACAAACCAGTTCTAATGATGAGAGAATGAGCGGAAGAGGCAGAGAGTTACAGCATATATTTATTTTTAAACTCAAAATCAAAACATAAACAAAAGTAACCAGTAGGAAAGTCGGTCAAGCTCGACTGCGTTTTACCCTGCACATGAGAAGAATGTTGATCAAAACAGATATTAAAATTTCTCAAAAATGTGCAAAATTGGGAAGCCCATATTAATTAAATTAACATTTTTATCGGTAGAACTCATGCTATTAAGATGTGCAAAAGTGAGGAAAATAGCGAAAAAAATATGCCAGCAAAACATAATTGTCATAGTTTTTCAACTGTGTTTCTCGGCATTAAACTGTCGTCAAAGTGCTTGCCATGCAGCGTTGATGGCGACTGAATTTCTTAGAGTAAAGCGTTGGCAAGCATTCGACCCGTGCACATACACTCGGAAAACTGCTATTCTATATTTAAAAAAATCTCCCTAGAATTGAAATCTCACTAAAATTTAGAAACAATTTCTGTAACAGTCTGAAATTTAGTAAGGTAAGGCAAACGAAATTTGAACACGATGTGCAAACAAAGTTAGCCTTGAACTGTAAATGTTTGCGTAAATAATTTAGTGTTTTCACATGACATTTACATTTATATTCGCAATATCTATAATCCCTCATTTCATAAAGATCGGATTTTAAATAGCGGAGTTAAAAAATTTTGCATACTTATCGGCTGTCCCCCCATCAGGAACACAGGAATGGTATTAAACATTTCCTCTCATGAGTAACGGGTATTAACTATATAAACGAGAGCGTAAGTTAAAGTCGGCTCTAACCGACTTCGATATACCCGTTACTCATGGAAACAAATGTTTAATAGCCTTACTGTATGCCTGAGGTGGGTCAGCCGAAAAGTATGCAACATTTTTTAACTCGTCTCTCTCTCTCTCTCTCTCACTAAGATTGCTGCTGAACGCAATGCTTAGGTTATGAGTGGGGTGGGTGGTGGGTGTTAACTGATCGTTTTTTGCTCATAACTTGAGTATCGTTCATCCGATCTTTATCATTCCTTCAGCAAATCGATAAATAATTTTAAGAACTAGATATCTCTAGAAAGTACGAACCATCTATCATCAAAACTGTAGGAGATATGACGTTTTTTCCAAATTGCGGGGGCGTGAGGGGGCGTGGCAAAAATTGAAAATAAACTTGATCTGCGTGCAGACAATAGGAGTCTACATTTCAAATTTGGTTGCTCTAGCTCTTCTAGTCTCTGAGATCTAGGTGTTCATACAGACGGACGGACAGACGGACAGACGGACATGGCTATATCGACTCGGCTGTTGATGCTGATCAAGAATATATATACTTTATATGGTCGGAAATGATTCCTTCTGCCTGTTACATACATTTGCACGACTTTAGTAGACCCTTTTACTCTACGAGTAACGGGTATAAAAATGGTACATCTTGCCAGTGAAGATACCAATACAATTGAAGAAAATCATTGTGTTTAGTATGAGCACAATTGGGGGTGGGGACATTGCAAAATCAAATGTGTAGTTAGAACATAGACATTAGACAAATCAGCTCTAAATCTTACACTCAGACAAAAAATTGAGAATTTCACTCTTGAATCAAGAGCATTTGTTCTCAAAAGTACGGTAAGAGTGAAAATTATTGATCCAAGAGTTGTATTCCAAATTCTTGATCCAAATGTGAATTTTTAATCCCGATTCAAGAGTTTCAGTACTTGGTCCAAGTATGAATAATTCTCAAAAGCAAGATCAACCATTCTTTAAATAAGAGCTTCACGTACTCAAATTCAAGATTGTTAGTTCTTGAATTAAGAGCGTCTGAGACTCAAAACCAGGATCGACTATTCTTGAAGAACATAATATCTCCACGTACTCAAATCAAAGAATATTCGTTCCTGAATCAAGAGCTCCGCAGATGCAAAGATAGGACCTTCCAGTCTAGAATCGAGAGCAGCTAAAACTAAATAGTAAGAACGCCCATTCTCTAATGAAACAACAATTAAACGTGATTGGGCTTTTCTTTATTAAAAAAAAATTAAAACTATAAAAATATTTGTTATTTTAGATTAAGAATAGCTTAAATATATTTAAAACGGGCAACACTTTTCCCTTTTTTTTAATAGGTACAAATGTGCGGGCTGACTTTAAATTTAATAGTTTTGACATATGCCCGATAATGGCTGTCAAATTCACTTAACTCAGTTTTTTTGAAGACAACATAAACATTGGATGTTTCGTCCTCCTTAATAATGAATTTCTTAATTTTAAACAAATCAAAAGCAGTCGAGTTCATGGTATGAACTTCATACCCAAGTAGTAATTATACTCTGTGCCACAGGTACACATATATTACATATACATATACATATTTATGTACATTGTACATATATATTACATTCATTAAGTTTGTGCAAAAGTATGGAACAGCCAGAAGGAATCATCTCCGACCCTATAAAGCAGGGCTTAATCCCGCAACGAATTTCGGTTCCGGTACGTCCCGAAATAAATGTTTCGGTTAAAGGTTCCATTCCGGTTTTCAATTAATTTCGGTTTTCGGTTTCGATACGGTACCCGGATTTTTATTTGCTACCTTTTTTTAATATTGGAAAAATTAAATTCTGAGATAAATCAAAATCATTTTATTCGTGTGTAATAAAACGAATTAAAATTCAAAACAAAATTAATGGTTTCACATTTAATTATACATCATATGATTTTGGGAACTTTGTGGAAGATTCTAACCACCAGTTAAGAATGTTTTCATGGTTTCGAAAAAGTGCTGCTGTGCCAGTAGCTGTTTACGACGAAGCTAGCTAGAGACGACGAATTTTTGTATATTTCGAATTTGCAGTGTATCCAAATGGAAATAAAATCACATAAAACAAGATTTTCGGCTTGAAGTTTAGTTGTGACCACCTCCGCTGGTCCTATTATGCGTACAGTTTCGCGAACGAGTCCCACACTTTCCGGTGCAGAAGAAAGTCGTTATCTGCAGCCTCAAAACTGGAGCAAATGTTGAAAATGTCTTCCGCTGCAAATATTTTAGCATCCTGTAGGTTGAGCTAAAACTCGTGACCAAATCTACGATGCGCTCTGCAAAGGTAAAAAAAACCGAAACAGTACCGGTACCAACGTTTCGGTTTCGTTCCGGTGCTATCGGTTCTATTAATAACGGTAAACGGTTTTCGGTTCTCAAATAAAAATTTGAATAGGTTCCGGTTCCGGTTTCGGTACTTGATTTGAAACGGCTTATTTCGGCTAACGGTTCCGGTTCCGGTACCGGTTCCGGTTCCGGTATTAAGCCCTGCTATAAAGTATATACATTCTTGATCAGCATCAACAGCCGAGTCGATATAGCCATGTCCGTCTGTCCGTCCGTATGAACGAAGAGATCTCTGAGAGAGAGAGAGAAACTTAGAGATAAGCGTATAACAGCGCATAACGCGTATAACGCTTATAAAGCGTATAACAGTGCAACCTATATCTATCATCAACATTTACAGCTGAAGTCATATTTTATAATTTCCTTAGAATAAGTTAAATAACGCGCGCACTTTCAAACCACAAGTGCGCGCACCTTCAATCGATAGGCAGCCAGCTGATCAACCACGCCATCGATATCGCGCGCTCTGCCACGATCAGCTGCGCTCGCTGCCATCGTCGGCTGCGCCCATCAGCCTATAAGAGCAGAGCATCAACGCACTGACAAACAGTGTTGCCAAATCAGCTTTTTTCCCATCATTTCTAGCTTTTTATAAAACCGTATTGCGGGAAAAATTTAGAAACAGGCAATATAGGCAATCGATAGTTTTCACCTCTGTCAGTCATTTATTGACCATTATTGCCACCTCTAACGTTCAGGAAACAGTCATCTCAAAGTGATAGCCAAGATTACAGATCGTTTGACAAAAATGCCAAAAGTTTTCAAACAAAAACGTAAAGACTGGCTGCAGAGCCCGGAGTTTAAGGCTAGGTTTGGATCCGGAAGAATGAATCTGATACCTCTTGACTTTACTGCAGTTGTTTGCAAATGCAAAAGATTCTACCTCCCAAAAAAAGCAAAGCATTGTTACCATTTTGGAAGTATTTTTCGTAGAAGATATTGAAAAAATTCAATGAAACTAAAGTTTTGGAGTTAAGTAATCGCTTCAAACGACACTGGAGGTAATGAAAGTATTTTTGAGTTAGCCTCGATTGCGATTCAGATGTTGTCAGGCTGGCGATGAGTGGCCAGATAGACTTCGGCGTTTCTGGAAGGCACATGGCGGCCATTTCGAATAAGTTGTTCTACGATCTGTAGCCATTAAGTGGTCGAGTAAAAAGCAGAAAATTTTGAAAAATACTCACTCGTTTTCATTTTATGACCAAAAACAACCGTGTACCAAAACAATTGCAAGTACTAGGTAGATCCGGGTTACGTCGACATGCGAAATGCTGCATCGATTATAAGGTCCTTCCTAGTTACCTTAAGCTAATAGGCACAACTGAGGCCTACGGCAAGAATGAGGATGAGGAACTTCATCACTTTGCTGATATATTAAATATATAATTGCATAAGTAAAAGGAAATGACATGGGCTTTTTTGCATCTTTTTTTTGTAGAAAAATACAGCTTTTTCTTCCTCTCCGTCCCGCCGAAAACAGATTTTTTTGCTCGGCAAAAGTTGACAACACTGCTGACAAACGACTTAGTCATGGAGCAATGAGTATTAGAGATAAAATTTTCGCTGCCTCAGTCAGCTGTTCGCTCTCCTTTACGCTCTCTAGATACATTTGGTCAGCTGTTCGCTCTTACTTACGCTCTCTGGATACATTTGGAAATATGTCCGTCTCGCTCTAACCACTGTGTTTTCCTACTGGCTCTGTAAAGTATCTTTTTGGGCATTATAGTATCTTTTTGGGAACTATCGTTTAGCACCACCAAAATTGAGAGGCAGCGCAAATTGGTTCTCTAATACTCATTTTCCATGCCCTGTTCCGGTCGAGTCAACACCTTGAAATAGCAGATCAACCAAAGGGATCACTAGTGTGGTTTCTGAATCGGCTGTGATCGGCTGCAGGTTTCCTAATCGGCATCTGTGTCTGGACGGGATTCCCGGTTGAATAGCATCGTCGCTGCCCGTCCAACTCCCGCGGTTTCCGAGTCGGCGGTGGGTGAGCCACAGGGTGTCCACCCTGGACTCCCTGGCTGTGTCCACCAAGATTGACGCACTGCATGTTGTGCGACGCTGGAGGGACACACGCGGTAGGCGCGTTCCAACACAGCAAGACTTGCGACGACTCCCGGTTACTACGATATGCAAAGAAGCCCAACGGCACACGAGATGTTCTGCTCAGGGACCTAGGTCACCGTCTGAAAGAAACTTCAATAAATTAAGCAAATACCCACGAACAAGCCGGTGTCTACTTATTTGGGCGGGTGAACGAATTCAGAACAAACAAGAACCAAGCGTCCCAGAAACAAATCATTTCTGTGACAAGCCCTGGCAACGGCGAGCTAAGTCCGTTCCACATAAAGAGAGCGTTACAACAGCGTATAAAGATACAGAGTATGTTATAGTCGGGCTTGACCGACTTTCTTTCTTGTATTTCTTATATGTTGAACCTTTATAGGTTACTTCATCGTACACCATACAATTTTAAAAGTTGACAAAAGTTTCCTTCATTTGATCATAAAATGTTTAATTTCTAGTATGGATAGAACTAAACGTTTTAAATGTTACAACAGGTTCTATGGACTTTTCAGGATCGACCTAGAACTTTGCAAATTGTAATCTGCTTTTTATAGCAAGTGAATACGGAGTGTTAATTCTTGAATTAATGTTGTGAAAATAAGCTTTAGAATCCTTATGCTTTGCTTCGAATCTTATACACCACAGATATTTTAGCGGTCTGCACTTTTTTCGATTGCAGTTGCGTAGTGTACCATAAAATGGTGTTTGGGTTTGAATGGGCCAAATAATTTGGAACACAAGGAATAAAGTTGTTTTACCAATTCACGTAATTTGTTTAAATCTGTGGAATTATTGTGGGCAATAAGCAATTCTATAATATCGAGTAAAGTTAGTAAAACCTGCCACGCTTGAGTACCGATAGGAATCAAATCGCCCATCATTAACGGAAAAAAGTTTACAAAGCAATTTACTTCACTTGCGGTCATTTTCAAGTTAAAAGACTTTAAACAGTTAATCTGGACGCGAACAGATCTACTTCCAATCTCAGTTTCTCCATATTGAAATAAGGATTTTTTGCTATTGACGTCACTCAGAGATACTATTTTTTTTCAATTAATGCAAGAACAATGTGACACACATCATAAACACACACTCCCTCCATCATCCCACCAAAAAATCTCTGATCTTTTTGTTGATATTATCCTTTAACTTAATTTATTGGCAAGTGTTTCTCTTCCGCCTGTTGCATGCGTATACCTTAGTTAGAGGGTATACAAAACTGATAAGCAAACATTCATTCAGCTGCCACACAGTACCTGAAATCGCAATAAAAATATAGTAAGTCCGCAATGATCGATAATGACCCCTAAGCCCGCGCTGAGTTTGACTCATACGTAATCAATGTTCGCTCCCAGGCACAGCTAGTACGATCTTCAGAGAATGGGCAAAGCCCGCTACAAACCTGTTATCCGCGAGTTGTGAATGCTAATGTATGTAAAATTGTATGTCGGGGAGTTCCACAAACCTGCAAGAGAACAAAATAATGGATGGATTTTGCATGACGCAGCTGATTTAATCAAATGATGATGCTCCAGCGTCGCACGACATTGCACTGTAGCCGGCTAATCAGCAACTGAATAGCTCAGTCCGCGTTCAGCATCTATCCGTATCGGTTGGCTAACAGTGCAAATTTAATCGCTCCAGAAATGGACTTTACTTTGATGTTAGCAGTCAGCTGCCTTTGTTTCGGCGCAGCTCAAGCCCAGAATCTGCCGCCAAACTATTGTGACAACGTCTTTCACTATGCCCGTCTGGGTGATCAGTGGGTAGGTCGTGTCACACCTCCTCGCGATGGCCTAACAAGTATGGATTGGGTGGTACGCTTTGTTGCACATGGCAGCAACTTGGTAGGTTGAGATAAAATAATTTAGAGCACAGCTGATCATTTTGTTTGCATACTTTCAGCGAGGCACTGTGAGCAATCTGGAGCTATATCCATCTAAAGAAACGGCTTATGCAAACATGTACGCCGGTCGCCGGGCAGAGAGTATTGTGCGCTTTAATAACTTTAACGATGAACTGCCCAAAATAGTACGCGTTGAACTTAATGGAGAAGTCTTGTGCACAGCCGGTGAATGTGAGTAATAGTGCTGAAATCTTTGTGTTTTTATGTAGACGGAGAGACGGAGAGAGCAGCCACAATAGCAACTGATTTAAACCTCAATAAGACCAAAAGGAAAATACTTAAAATGAGATCAGCTTTAATTCAAAGTAATTTCAAATCAGTTAATTATACTGTTGGAGTTATAGAACGTACCACAACTTTGTTGTGATTTACTTGATACAAGTGAAATTTTCATCTTGATCATTGTTTGCAGCTGTACCAAAGTGGCCAATGATCGTTTCCAGAGACCCTCCATAACATTTTTGTTTAAGAAGCTTTTTCGGCATGGTTCTTGTAACAACCCGTGCACGCACAATAATAACACAATAGTTTTTCGGAAATTTCGGAAATATATTTAGTTCGCTCCGCTCGAGATATACGAATCAACTGAAACATAATTCATAGGCAATCGACTGGCTCGTCGATTACTATGACATTAAAGGCACAGGCTCTTACATCCCTCCCTAATTGTTAGGCCAAGAGACTTAATTTTCTTACTTTTCTGTGACTTGCTAATAGTTCAACATTTGTTGCATGGATCGGGGAAACCCAGATAAAACCATCTCGTCGTCTTCTTAATTATCCAGCCCACCGGTTTCAGAGACTGGTACTCTTATCGGTATCTTTTAAGATGACTAACGTTCGAGTCACGGTATATTGCCCATCGGACAGTTTGACGATGCTTGCATCCCTTTCCGTGACCTCATAATCAGTTGTGTCGAGGTTCGAAGTGAGGTACTTTCTTTTGCCCCTTTTTTTTATCCGCAACCAGCTTCATTCATCGCAAATCCACGGGAAACTTGCTATCTTCGTTATTGATTGCGACCCTTTCGCCCCTTTCGTCAAAAGTACGTAAAGAATTCTGTGTTCGCCTTTCTCGTCGTCGCTCTTGGTAACCGATAGCTGACAGAGCCTACACAGCGAATCAGCAATGTTGCTCTTGCCACTTTGATATTTTACTTTGAACTTGTACGCCTGCAAGCGAAGTAGCCATCTCTAGATCCCAGCTGGTGGCTTTGAAGTGGATTAATCCAAAATAGACACTGAAAACAAATAAGAAATCAATCAGTTTGGAAATAATCATGTTCCGAATATTGATTGTCACTTCACTGTTCTTCTGCATCCTCTGAATTCCTTCTCCAATAATTTCCTCTTCTTCGTTGTCTTCCATTTCCGTTTTGCACTTTTTAACCTGTCCTCGAAGTCCAAATACAAATGGATGAAATGATTTGCCGACACCTGGAGCAATATTCCGAAAAAAATATGTTTCGAATGTTGGGATCTGCTTCGGCTAAAAATATTCCGTCAGTTTCCGCACAAGAATCAATATACATCATTCTTTAATTTATCATCATGCTCCTCCAATGCTCCAGTCAATGAGAACGTCACTGCTTGGAGTTGAATGCCGACTAGGTGAAGTAGCTTGCGCTTTTTATACCCTTGCAAAGGGTATTCTAATTTTGCCCAGAAGTTTGGAACGCATAGAAATATTCATTTCCGACCCCATAAACTATATATATTCTTGATCAGGGCGACGAGCTGAGTCGATTGAGCTTTGTCCGTCCGTCTGTCTGTCTGTCTGTCTGTCTGTCTGTCCGTCTGTCCGTCTGTCTGTCTGTCTGTCCGTCTGTTTCTACGCAAACTAGTCTCTCAGTTTTAAAGCTATCGAGCTGAAATTTTGCACAGAGTCTTCTTTTTACTGCACGCTGCTAATATGTCGGAACCGACCGGATCGAATGACTATATCTTATAGCTGCCATAGGAACCATCGGTCAAAAAATGGGTCTTAGTGAGAAACACTTTTTTGTTCTTAATGTTAGCGTTCCCAAACACGGTCATTATTAATATTATATGCTTTCAAACAGATTTGCAAACTTTGGTCAAAATCGGATGACCATATATTATAGC
Source organism: Lordiphosa magnipectinata (assembly GCA_037044535.1). Classification (NCBI taxonomy): domain Eukaryota; kingdom Metazoa; phylum Arthropoda; class Insecta; order Diptera; family Drosophilidae; genus Lordiphosa; species Lordiphosa magnipectinata. The sequence goes on from JBAMBO010003765.1 coordinate 56,136, forward strand.
TGCCATAGGACCGATCGGTCGGAAAATGGGTCTTAGTGAAAAAATTTTTTTAGTTTTCAAGTAAATCGTTCTTAAGGTCGGTGATTATTAATATTAAACGCTTTCAAACTAATTTGATAAATTTGGTCGAAATCAGATGACCATATCTTCAGGCTGCCATAGGACTTATCGGTCGGAAAATGGGTCTTAGTGAGAAAAACTTTTTTGTTTTAAATTTTATCGTTCTTAAACTTGGCGATTGTTAATTTGATATGTTTTCAAAAAGATTCGCGAAATTTGGTCGAAATCAGATGTTCATCTGACGGAAAATGGATATTAGTTACAAAAGTTTTTGATTTTTATCTAAGCGTTCTTAAACTCTGTCATTTCAAAAACAGCGTTTGCAAGGGTATAAAAACTTCGGCACAGACGAAGTTAGCTTGGCCTTCTCGCTTATCTTCATATCTGAATAATCTTCTGCCTCTCCCACTTCTCCCACTCGTGACGAACCAACGATTGTGTAATCCACCTGTAAAGACAAGTAAACTTTACCATATTTTTTATTTTTCCAATAGTCCCACCGCAATGCTATTGCTTTAGTCTTCCGGACTAATCATTTGTGTATTGTGCGATGGCCCGCCTTGCACAGTTAATACATGCACAATGTAAATAACCTTCCAAGGCAGGGCTCAAGTCCTGTTACCTACCTCTGCAAGGCACAGTTCTTGGTGCAGGTCAACTTCCCATTGCAAGGCCCAGTCTTTTCTCTGCTGTTCGCCTTTCTAGCATAGGCAGCTTTCTTGAAACCTGAACCTCAACTTCCATTCAAAGCACATAGTGACAGTGCAGTAAGCCTACCTCCGCAAGGCCCAGTTTTATCTTTGCTGTTCGCCCGTCTAGCATTGATAATTTTCTTGAAACGTAACTTCACCTTCCATTGCGAGGTCCAGCTTTTCTAACACATACACGTTTACCTTCGTATTGTGACGTAGTACCCCCTACGTCACATTTGAATAGTCACGATATCAATACTAAACATGTGAGGAAAGCCAATAAACAATTTAAGTTCAGACCCAACGGTCATTTATGCCTGCTAATATAATTCAAACCCAACGGCCACTTGTGGCGGCAAACAACCCATCCCTAAGGGCGAGCGATCCTTTTTGCCATAACTCGTAGCGAGCCAGAGAGGGGCTAAAATATCCCACACGAGAATTCGAGGCAGTGAGCGTCACCGCCAAAAATTATTAATTGAGTCGAGAGCGCTTGTCACGATCGGACGGACGTACGCGGATGAACATAGTGGAAATTAAAACACGTGGAGATAGAGAATAAACGAGGGGAAATATAGTGAGAGGGATTGTCGATGTAAGTAAATATCAGGAAGATAGCGCAAAAGGAGACCAGCGGTGCAGCGAGGCCTATAAGGAAAGCGAATAAAAAGAAAAGACAAAGAAATAAATTGGATTGAATAAAATTCGGCGTCGTTTGTGTTTGATTTTTCGCCCCTTTAGGTCCCTTGACCCCCCTGGAGACTTGGATCCCTTCCCGCTCCACTAACACGTAGATAACTAAACGGAGACGTGGATTCCTTCCGCTCCTTTATTAATAATTAATTCATCAGAGTCGTGGATTGCTTCCCGCTCAACTAACCCGTAGTAGATCAAACACAGACGTGGATTCCTTCCCGCTCTTTCTCCCGTAGATAACTAAACAGAAACGTGGATTCCTTCCTGCTCTTTCTCCCGTAGATAACTAAACAGAAACGTGGATGCCTTCCAGCTCTTTCTCCCGTAGATAACTAAACAGAAATTTGGATGCCTTCCCGATCTTTCGCTCGTAGTAAGCTAAACAGAGACGTGGATTCCTTCCCGCTCTATTGCCCGAAACTAGTCTGCCAGAGTCGAGGATTCCTTCCCGCTCTTGGGCCCGTAGTTAACTAGACGGAGACGAAGATTTCTTCTCGTGACGTTCCCCGTAGTTTATAAATTTGGGCAGTGGATTCCTTCCCAACCAGAAGAGAACGCGGCAGAGCCAGAAATAAGCTGGTGAGATCACGTATTCTTTCTTTTATGAACATCTCTCGGTATTTTACGTTCCGAGATCCCTAACCCTCAGGTGTCTCAGACTTTCTTTACAAATTTACTTGTAAAGGACCCTAGGCGCGACTGAGATATATACCCCGGCATAGAAGCTTCCTTACAGTTTAGTTCTTTGTTTTTTCGACTGGCTCGTCGATTACTATGACATTTAAGGCACAGGCTTCTACAGTTCTCATCAATTAAGATGTTGATGGGGTCGGAAATGATCATTTGTATGCGTTGCGAACTTCTGGGCAAAACTTGTGTAAGAATATACCTAAGATTTGGCAGAGTTCGGGTTGAGTATCTGGTTCCAGTGGTCACAAGTGCAATACATAAAAGTTTTTGTTCTATACCTTAAAAAGTCAAATCAAAAAATTAGAATTAGTGTTGAAATCAGCTCCCATAGTTGTCTTTCTTTTGGATTATTCTCAAAAGCAAGAAGACCAACGACAATTGTTTATATTTTACAAAGCTTAAGTATGCCTTCAATATCACTTTCAGTAGATGATGATAGTCAAAGTTATCTCCGAAATATTGACGCTCACCAATTTGTTTCAAATAAGTAAGAAAGTCGGTCAAGCCGGACTGTAATATACTCTGTACCTTTTAAAATTGAGCTTGATCCCAGTCGGCTTTGGTTTGAGATACTCCGGGATCAATGTATTTTGATTACCGATTCGGTTTGAGTTGATCCCGAATGGCTTGATTTTTTTTTCAGTGGAGGTAACCGATACTAATTGTACTCAAAATATTTGAGAAAAGCTTGCTCTTAAGGCAAACACATTGTTTTCTTCATAGTTTTCGATAAGTTTTCCTTCATCTATAGATCACAGCTTTACTTCATCTCTGTGCACTTATTAAGATTTCTTCCTGGGTTTCTTCTCTTGAGCGCTAATGAGTTTCATATTTGTTTATTTGCATGAAGACGATGCACCCTCAACCACCATGACGCGAAAGCTGCATGTTGCTGTGTCAACGAGCTCTCAGCAAGTACCTCAAGCACCTCAAGCAACATTCATACAAAGGCCAAAACCACCTCAAGCAACATTCATACAAAGGCCAAAACCACCACCACCAACAACGCCAACCGCGATATCCCCGAGTGGCAATACCTGGATGAGCAATCCCTTTCTGCAGAACTTCTTCAAGCCCGAAGTCATACACAAAGACAACAATCCCGCACCGGAAGATTGTGGCGTGGAGGGATTTGCGGCTCTACAGGCTGGTGGAGAATTATTGCCCCGTGGTCGTTTTCCCTGGCTGGCGGCTCTGTACGCTGGCACCGACAGCTTGTCCTACAGATGCGTCACGACAATTATTTCGGCCCGCACAGTCATCACGGCTGCGCATTGCATCTACAACACGGATCCGGACGACTTAAGAGTCTACGTCGGACGCCATGATCGCAACACGCATCCCGAGGACGGAGCCGTACTAATGCAGGTGCAGCACGTGCGTACGCATCCGGACTTTGTAGGCAATGTTGTGCCTGACTCGGATGTGGGTCTTTTGGTGCTCAGCGAGACGGTCAAGTTCACACGATATGTTCGACCGATTTGCCTGTGGACCTCCAGCACGCATCTCGGCATGAATGATGGCGATGTGGCTGCTGTAGCGGGTTGGGGTCTGGATGAGAACGGCAAGGAAACGCGCTACCCCAAGACCGTAAATGTGCGCATGGTATCTCGTGAGCAGTGTCTGCGCGAAATGGCCACCGCCAGCGATTTTTTGACACCACGTACTATCTGTGCGGGCAACAGCAAAGCACATGGTCCATGTATGGGTGACTCGGGTGGTGGATTGATGGTGTTACGCAATGAACGATGGTTTGTGCGTGGAATCGTTTCACTGGCGCAGCGTCGTGGAGATATCTGCGATCTGAGGCGTTATGTTATCTACAGCGATGTGGCCTTACATCTAAATTGGATAGAGGAAAATATTGTGAGATAAAGTTGACAAATTTGAGACTGCCCCCACCTAAGATGTAGCTACGTGAATGGACGGTTTTCTGAATTAACTAAACCATTTTTAGACTTAATCCAATTGAGTGCCATAGAGCAATTGAACAAATTAAATATGAGTAACAATTTTACAACTTCGGGACGAAGGAAATCACTTGAATTTTTAATCAAGTTTTAAATGCAATTTAATTTGGTGAGCCTATGAGTCTATGAATTTAACAAAAAATGGGTGCAATGATCTGGTTTAGCTAGGTTTAGCATTGTCGACAATACATGTATCGATTCAACAGCATGCCGCGGCAGCCAAATGGTAGGGTCGCACTGATTGGTCAGCCGCTTGAATTCACAATGTTTAATCAAATTAAAGTTCAAACAATATAAAAATCACCTTACAGCTTTCAAAGTCACATGATTTACTACCACACGTATGCGCAACTTCGTGATCCAAGGATCAGAGAAAGTCTTAAGGCACTTAAAATTAAAAAATATGAAAACCTAATGAAAAAGAGTGCTAATTTCTGTGCTAATATATTTATTTTTTTTGTACATTTTTGTTGCTTCTTGCTTTTGCCTTCAATTTGTTCGATGTTGTCCGGAAAAATGTGCTGCAAGCTATTTATTTTCAATTTCGTTCAGCAAATTGGCTGTGATTGCAATCCACACAAGCTATCGATGTGGCAACGCTATGATTATTTAGTTTCTCTTCTGGAAATCAGCAAAATAAATGAGACTAAATAAATGGCTCATCAGCTGTTCGAAGCTGTTTTTATACCCGTTACTCGTAGAGTAAAAGGGTATACTAAAGTCGTGCAAATGTATGTAACAGGCAGAAGGAATCATTTCCGACCATATAAAGTATATATATTCTTGATCAGCATCAACAGCCGAGTCGATATAGCCATGTCCGTCTGTCCGTCTGTCTGTATGAACACCTAGATCTCAGAGACTAGAAGAGCTAGAGCAACCATTTTTGAAATGTAGACTCCTATTGTCTGCACGCAGATCAAGATTATTTCAAATTTTTGACACGCCCATCCACGCCCCCACAACAAAAAATGTTGAATAACTCCCACAATTTTTGAGATATCGATCTCAAATTTAAAACGTAGATTTATATTCAAAACATCATAAGCCTTTTCATCAAGATCGGATGATAAATAGCCGAGTTAAAAATGATGCATACTTTTCGGCTGACCCACCTCAGGCATACAGGAAGGCTATTAAACATTTGTTTCCGACTTTAACTTACGCTCTCGTTTTTATTTGAAGTTCAACATAAAAATTTATTTTCGTGCGTTCTGGAAATAGGCCTTTAAAAATAAAACTTTTTAGATACCAAAAACACCATGCTTGATACATGCTAAACGAAGATGCGTACTTTCAAACTCTGACAACTACACAAAATTTCAGTTTTTTTTTTGTTTCTTAAGTGTTTGACCCTTAGTTTTTCTTATAGACTTGGGGGGGGATCACGAAAAACCAAAATAATATAAATTTTCCCAGGTAAGAACTATTTTAAATAATTTTTTTATTACTCTGCCTTTTTTATTTTTAAGCCCTATACGGACATCCGACGTTCGTAACTTAGCTAACTTCGTCACCGTGGAACGTAAGAGTAGTGTGACCAGCATTAAGAAAAAATTACGCAGAAAATGTAAGTTTGTGATATTTTTATACCCTTGCAAAGGGTATTTTAATTTTGCCCAGAAGTTTGCAACGCATAGAAATATTCATTTCCGACCCCATAAACTACATATATTCTTGATCAGGGTGACGAGCTGAGTCGATTGAGCTTTGTCCGTCCGTCTGTCTGTCTGTCTGTCTGTCTGTCTGTCTGTCTGTCCGTCTGTTTCTACGCAAACTAGTCTCTCAGTTTTAAAGCTATCGAGCTGAAATTTTGCACAGAGTCTTCTTTTTACTGCACGCTGATAATATGTTGGAACCGACCGGATCGGATGACTATATCTTATAGCTGCCATAGGAACCATCGGTCGAAAAATGGGTCTTAGTGAGAAAAACTTTTTTGTTCTTAATGTTAGCGTTCCTTAACACGGTCATTATTAATATTATAAGCTTTCAAACAGATTTGCAAACTTTGGTCAAAATCGGATGACCATATCTTATAGCTGCCATAGAACCGATCGGTCGGAAAATGGGTCTTACTGAGAAAAACTTTTTTGGTTTCAGTGTTAGCGTCCGCAAACTCGTCCCTTATTAATATTATATGCTTTCAAACAGATTCGCAAACTTTGATCAAAATCGGATGACTATATCTTATAGCTGCCATAGGACCGATCGGTCGGAAAATGGGTCTTAGTGAAAAAAATATTTGTTTTCAAGTAAATCGTTCTTAAGGTCGGTGATTATTAATATTAAACGATTTCAGACTAATTTGAAAAATTTGGTCGAAATCAGATGACTATATCTGCAGGCTGCCATAGGACTTATCGGTCGGAAAATGAGTCTTAGTGAGAAAAACTTTTTTGTTTTAAATTTTATCGTTCTTAAACTTGGCTATTGTTAATTTGATATGTTTTCAAAAAGATTCGCGAAATTTGGTCGAAATCAGATGTTCATCTGAAGGAAAATCGATTTTAGCTACAAAAGTTTTTGATTTTTATCCAAGCGTTCTTAAACTCTGTCATTTCAAAAACAGCCTTTGCAAGGGTATAAAAACTTCTGCACAGACTAAGTTAGCTTGGCCTTCTCGTTAGTTTAACTGGCGGCGGGTCGCACTGCTCGATCAACTGTGTTTTGTTTTGATGCCAAGATGTTTTTTGGTAAAAGCTCGGACACTTCTCCCCAAGCCTTGTTCACAAAATTAAAGTCCGAGTGCTCGGCCTCCAATTGGGCCTGCCCAGAATGCAGCAGCAGCTAAAACAACACCTTTACTTTTCTCATTATCCGTCTACGAACTAGACTAAATTCACATACTGCCCATTGTATTTGCTCGGTGCTTCCACTGCGTGGTTGTCCACCTAGTACTAAGTTAGTTTTATTATAGCTGCACACCTGAGTTTACGCCGTGTGCAGATGCCGTGAGGCATTTGAGCTCGGTGTTAACTGGCCGTTTTTTGCTCATAACTTGAGTATCGTTCATCCGATCTTTATCATTCAATCTATCATCAAAACTGTGGGAGATATGACGTTTTTTCCAAATTGCGGGGGCGGGAGGGGGCGTGGCAAAAATTGAAAATAAACTTGATCTGCCTGCAAGTATAAGAAATATATGTTCCTTACAGGTCAAACCTTTATCTCGTACCATTTCTGAGATCTGTTTGTTCATACGGACGGACGGACGGACAGACAGACATGGCTATATCGACTCGGCTGTTGATGCTGATCAAGAATATATATACTTTATACGGTCAGAGATGATTCCTTCTGGCTTTACATACTTTTGCACAAACTTAATATACTCTGTGTACATTTGGTACAGAGTAAAAATACTCCATCTGATCGATGCTGGTAGAAGTAGAGTGACTTAACATGGTGCATTCTCAATGCTGCGTCAGCTGCTCAAAGCATAATTAGGCCCACAACCAATTTACATAGTTTCCACAAATATGCTGTTAAGCGTAACTTTCACTGTTAAGGGTGACATTCAAATTCTTATCTCCGTAAGCGTAGTACGGAGACGCTGACAATTTTTGCGGAGCGGAAATTGTTTGATAATTTCCAGAGCCGCTCAGACAATGTAGTGTGACCAGGTAACAGACAGAAATCAGCTGTTGTGTGTATAAAAAATAAGCGGGCTAATTCAAATAATATAAAAGAGTGTATAAAATTGAAAATGGAAGTCACTAGGGGAAATTCAGTTGTCTGCGTTAATGTCATTTTCTATTTCATGGAAGCATTTTGTGTGGGGCTGTAGAAGCCCTTTATTTTGGACTGCGGGAGCAGAACTTGGCCACTTAGACATACTGCTATAACGACAACACAAAACGCATCTGGAGATTAAAATTGCTGGGCCGGATATTTAACCAGAGGCAATATTCATAGCCACAGCCAGCTTCATAGACTGGAGGCGGATCACACTCGCCGGGCGTATTAGAGGAGGATAAACTATGTGAATACGGATTTAAAGGTGGCCACTACAGTAGCAACGGAAGTTACCACAGTAAGCCGAAGGAGCCACTACTATAATGTGCTGTGAAGACTTCAGCTTAGGGCTGCTTGGCCGTTAGCTGTAGGGCCGTTCCGTGAGCTGTGGAGACTACGAAGGTTTAGACTCTGGTGGAATGCATACATTGGGCAAATGGCATGCCGGGAGAAGCATACAGAGAAGGATTCTAAGCCACAAGTGATGCAGCTGCGGGTATCGAATGCTTTTTGTTAGTCAAATCCCATAAAATGGATTGAGACTCGACCGCTTTGATTAACGCCGCTTGTTCGTCCTCCGTAAAGTGCTCCAAATGACTTTTGTATTGTTTTTTTGTTTATTTTTGCATCCATTTTTTTCATTGCGTTCACGAAATCTGACAATTATCAAACAAGTTTCATAATTTGTAGACCCCCTTCGACAATTTATCAGCTGTTTTCATAAAAACGAGTTGGCAGGTCCATAGCGAATTGTTGGTTGCTCCGTACTCGCTCTGACAATGCGCTCTGAGAATTTTCGTGAGCGGATTTCCTGAGCTATGTAATTAGATGGGCTCCTCAAAAATTGTCAGCGTCTCCGTACCACGCTTTACTTGCAAAAAGTTCAAGTGGCGAAGTTGTAACTTCTGCTTCTTCTTCCCTTAATTTTTGTATGAAAATTCTCGTTGCTTCGGATATCCGTATGGGGCTTTAGCGGGAAGTACTTTTATTTGAGTACAAAAGTTGAAGTGTAAACAACAAAACATAGACTAGGATATCTAGAGTGAAGCGACTGCGCGCTTCTGTCAGAACTAAGTCAGCTGTTAACTCTCACCTACGCTCTCTGGGTACATTTAGGAATATATCCGTCTCGCTCTAAGTAACTAATCAATGTATAAGGGCACTATTTCTTAAACCAGGGTACCCCAAGCAGAGAGCGCGAAAATGTGAATTCGGCAAGCAATCGGTGTGAAATGGCGAGCATGTTCTTCATCTAGGGGCTATGGCTGGGGAACTCTGTCTTAAACCACTCAAAATTGAGAGCCAGCGCCCTCATGAACATTGTTTTTCTCTGCTCCGTAAATTTCAGCTTTTTTGGACAGGAAATCACAATTTGCAGCAAAGTTTACTTTTCTGCTTTTACTTGAAGAAAAATTCAGCTGAACGCCATCGAATGTAGCAAGAAGCTTACGGGAAACATGCTCCAAATGCTAAAAATCATACGGTCCGCCCCGCCCTACGCCAAAGTCGACGCCGAATATTCACGATGGCGAGGTCATGCTCTGTATTTGGTGGGATCACTTTGACATGGTGTACTATGAGCAGCTACAACCTGCTGAAACCATCACAGGGCAACTCTACCGAACTCAATGGTTGTTTTTCAGCCGGTCATTGAAGCAAGCCAGAATACAAGCAAAGGGCACAAAAGAACGCTCGGCCCCTTGTTGCGCAGTCGGCCAAAACATAACTTGAAACGATGAAATGGAAAGTCCTACCCCAGTCGCCGTATAGCTCAGACATTGTTTTCGTCAATGACGCATTAGGATCAGCACTTTCGCTCTTTTGAAGAGCTCCATCAAAATACGCATCGTTTTTCCCAGATGGTATCCGAAAATTTCCAGAAAGATATGAAGGAATTTTCAACCCATAACGTTTGTGTAGCTTTTCTGCACGCCGCGTTTTGATATTGAAATCCTACACGATACGTGTAGATTTCCTGCACGCCACGTGTAGCTTTCTCATTTCAACACGTGGCGTGTAGCTTTTCTGCACGCCGCGCTTAGCTTTCGCATTTCTAAACGCGGCGTGCAGAAAAGCTACACAAACGTTATGGGTCAAAGATCCCGGTCAAAACGTGTAGTAATCCTACATTTTCACTTACACAACAAAAAAATAGACACTTTTTATTTATTTATTATACTCTGTACCGAAGGTACATAGAGTATATTAAGTTTGTGCAAAAGTATGTAACAGGGAGAAGGAATCGTTTCCGACCCTATAAAGTATATATATTCTTGATCAGCATCAACAGCCGTGTCCGTCTGTCTGTCTGTCCGAACGTCCGTATGAACGAAGAGATCTCAGAGATGGTAAGAGATAGAGGTTTGACATGTATGGGACATATATTTCTTATACTTGCAGGCAGATCAAGTTTATTTTCAATTTTTGCCACGCCCCCTCCAGCCCCCGCAATTTGGAAAAAACGTCATATCTCCCACAGTTTTGAAGATAGATCGTTCGTACCTTCTAGAGATACCTAGTACACATAGGTAGTAGTATCGATAGTATTTATCGATTTGCTGAAGGAATGATAAAGATCGGATGAACGATACTCAAGTTATGAGCAAAAAACGGCCAGTAAACACCCCCCACTCCCCCACCCATCACCGCAGCATTCTATTGAACGGCAATCTTAGTGAGAGAGAGAGAGAGCAAGAGAGAGAGTGAAACTTAGAGATGAGCGCGTATAACTCGTGAGCAAATGCGAGCTGCGACGTTAAGGGTGCAGAGTATGTTATAGTCAGGCTTGACCGACTTTCTTTCTTGTTTTTGTTTACATGCGCGCGCGCGCTCCTGCTGCTATCTTGAAAGCTAAATTATTTCGCTACGCGCATCATCTTAGGGCAGCAAAGGACCACCAACCCACAATTGTAATTCTTAAGTTCGAATTCAGTGGTCCCATCATTTATATAGGCGAATAAAATTTGCATACGTTTCGTGTAGATTTCCAACATGTAACATTCAGCATTTGTAATTCTAAACGTTTGTGCAGAAAAGCTACACGCCACGTGTTGAAATAAGAAACTACACGTGGCGTGCAGAAAACCTACACGTCGCGTGTGGAAATCAGTTTTCTAAACGAAAGATGTAAGAATTGACCATTTAGTAAAACACTTAGATTAAAACCAAAGTTTTATCAATCAAGGCCCATTTTCGAACAGATCATCCCTGTGGCCCTATGGGCCATGCAACAGACATATTAGAGAGATATGAAAGTTTCGATAGCGACCTTTATTTACAAATAACCGTTCGAAAATATTGAAGCCATAAGATATACATAGTTATCCAATCCGGTCCGTTCCGTCATATTAGCAGAAAGATGATTCTTTTGCACAATTTCAGCTCGATAGAATGTATAGTTTATATATATATATATATATATATATATATATTTATGTGCTTTTCAAACTTTTGTGATAAAACATATATAAATTTTTCAAGTTTATAAAATAAGACTTATTATAAGC
>JBAMBO010003766.1:0-22101 GCA_037044535.1 Lordiphosa magnipectinata
TGAATATCAGAAGAAGGAGTCATAGTTTGTCATATGTTTTTGATTTTAGTCAATGTTACAACTGGCTAGCTCAAGGTCTTTGGTTGATTATAAATCTTTATAATTATTGGTAAATACTAACTGGATGTTTGTTTGAAGTGTGAACAGCAAAACAAGTCCGCTGATGAGAGAATTTGGTTATTCTCGAAACAGTGATCGTTGTACGGACATACCCAATTGCTATTCCAAAATGTTGTAACTAATATCTGTTGATTTGTGTTGGTTATAAAGATTCATAATCAACCAAAGACCTTGAGCTAGCCAGTTGTAACATTGAATTTGTCATATAATTTACCTGTGTAAACTTAGCTTTATACCGATACTTTTTTTGGGGCTACGACGTTTTGCAGAGTCCGTGGAGATTAAGCCGAAGGCGGTGACAACGGCCAAAGTCACGGCTACGACGAGTACCCAGGGCGGCGATCCGAAATCTGGGATTGTATCACATTAGCCACCAGCTAATTAGAGCCAATTCTAAGAGCTTGGTGGATGCATGAATCATCAACAATTTCCATTTGATTGAATCATTAACTAATTTATTGTTTATTTCATTTAAAGGATAGTTTCCAAGGCAACTCCTGTTGCCTCCAAATTTAAAGAATTTTTTCGAGTGCACGCGTGGGCATATTCCGATAGCTATAAATAAAAATTGCACAATGCCGCCACATTTATGTGATAAATACGGTTTTCGGTCGTAGAGTCTACGACCGTCCCAAATTCAAAGTCAACTGCCATAATATTGTATGGCCGGACGATTAGTCTCAGGCAAAACATATCAAAAAATTACCGTTATTGTGGACTCATGGATGTAAAGTTGACTTTGCTTTGCTCATGCAGACCGATTCGAAACGAAAATCTTCTTTATTTTGGTAATTTTTATTTCCTGCATTTTGTTTTTTGCATTTTAGTGTGTGTCCCCCTGCAAGAGCCGTTACATTTTGAAAACCTAACGTTATTTGCTCACCAACAGTGTTGGCAAACAGTGTTGCTTAACAGTGCATTTCCATTACTTGGCATTTTGTTAACACGTTTGCCACTTATCGATAAATTATGTAGGATGTTTCCACTGCCTATTTTATGTACCTTTCAAATTTTGTTGGTCTCGTTGGTATCAAAATTTTGTGGTGCACTGTGTAATTACAAATTATCAAATTACCTTCAAGTCGAAAGTTTGACAGCTGTTTTAAGTTGTGCTTATGGTGATAGGCAAACATTTTAGTCGTACGATAGGCAAAAATGATTGTATACTTTCGAAAAAATCTATTACACACAGCTGCATACACATAAAACGCAACTTTTTGGCATCACTTGGCCTCAGTACCATTCTTATGTGGTAAAAAGCTGCAAAACATATTAATGCAACCCCAAAGCAAACGAAAACGAACAAATTATATGCAAAATATAATCCAACAGAAAACCAGTTTTAAATTGCAAAATGTAAGCTGAAGTACAAAAACAGGTGGAAACACGGCAGATGCTGCATAGTGGAAACGCAACATTAATGCACTCCCCCAACAAAGCTGTCTATCGAGCTATCGATTAATGCACTATTTAGAGTGACCAAATTTTGCCCAACTAAATTGCCTTTTCGAAGTCGCCTTTGCCGTTTCGAAGTCGCAGAGATTAATTTACATAGCGCGCAGCACACGGTGGTGTATGTGTTTGTTAACAAAAACAAAATGCCAACGCCAGTGCATAACAATTGCAAACAAATCATTTCCGTGGCGTTGTAAATTTTTGATAAATCATATATTTTTTGGTTGGTTATTTTGAATGCAATATATTTAGGGTTTAATATTTGTTATACGAAAGTAAAAGTGATTGCGGTGGCTGTCTATACGCGTGTGTGTGTGTGCTTGTGTGTGTATGTGTGCGCGCGCGAATGTGTGTGTGTGTGTGGTGTGCCAAAAAAGAAGTTGCAAAAAATATCAAAGTTACCCAACCAGCAGCCACAACACAACCAACAACAACAACAACGAATTGTGTAAATTATTAGCAAACTGTAACAGCCACAACAACAACAACAAACGCTTGGAGTGTGTGTGTGTGTGTGTGAGTGAGTGCGTGTGAATAAGGCGGCGACCCGGCGCAATGAGCAGCATCATTGGCGAGAATAACGGCAGCAGCAGCATCCCACCCGCCACAGCCGCCCATGGACCACGCGTTGTGACCATTTACAAAACGGAAACAGGATTTGGCTTCAATGTACGCGGACAGGTGTCGGAGGGCGGACAATTGCGTTCCATCAATGGCGAGCTGTATGCCCCCCTGCAGCATGTTAGCGCCGTGTTGGAGAATGGAGCCGCAGAGAAGGCGGGCATCAAGAAGGGCGATCGCATACTGGAGGTGTAAGTCTCCCCCCCCCCCAACCCTGTCAAACACTCTCTTAATTTTTAATTTGAATATATATTTTTTTGTGGGTGTGTTTGTGCGGGTGTTGTGTCCACCCATTTTTTTTCGCTTTCAAAGAGGGTTTTAACAGAACTAAGCTAAAACAGTTACTCTAACAGTGTTGAGCAAGCCGCCAAGTTGGCTTGAAAAAGGCAAGTTACTTTGATACCTTTAGCTGTACCTGTAATCCAGGAAAAGTGAAAAATTTTTTAATTTTTGTAAAAAAAATCGGTTTAGTCGCAAGATGTGTAAATTGAACATTTCTTTCTTTGCTCCACTTGGCTTTCTAGGGCTGTAAAAGCCCTATATAGAGGCTTGTTCCCGTTTCCGAATACGATTGATCGGACTTGGTGAGATCGAAACTTTTTGCCCTCATGAGGTTCGAATGAAGGAAAATGGGGGTTCGAAGTTAAAAGTCGAATAGCGGGAACAATTAACGATTCCGATTCCGCATAATTTGATCGAAAATTCTCGAATTTAGATGCCTCGACTAAAAATAATCCAAAGTCATACAGCCTTGTTCTCTATTCTACTTTAATGTCAAATTTTGAAATTTACTTTTAGTTTTTCGTTTTACTTTTAACAGAAATCAATTCCACTTTTGAAAAACTTTTGCGGATTCAAACCTTTTGGCTAGTGAAATTAAAAGTAAATTTCAAATTTTGACATTAAAGTACAATGAAATTAAAAGTAAATTTCAAAATTTGACATTAAAATACATAAGCTACCCTACAAAATGAAAATAAATCACAGTTCTTTGGTCAATTTAAGATGTTTTGGTATCCCAAAATATAACAGATGGATTTTATTCTATTTTTATTTCGATTTCTTAAGTAAAACATGAAAAGTTCGTGTTCTGAATTCCACATTGCGAAAGCTTTGACCAGTTCGATAGTCACTTATCAATCAATAGTCGTCTAAAAGTGATAATTTTGTACAAAATTGAGTTGATTTCGATTTAGACCAATAACTTGGTTTCAATTTCCTGCTCTCTTCATCAACTACTCCCCCAACACATTCAGCTGTTCCTCTTGCTGACACTTCGATCGATAACATATCGATAGAAATAGGCTAATCACACTGAGCACATCTAACATCTAACATACAACATTCTGAGTCATAAATATTTACCATGGCGGAATTTGTAACCTTCGTAGCATGACACAACATTAACATTTTGACAAAACAAAAGTTCAAGATTGTTGGCTTAGCAAATTGTAATTAAGCATTTAAACTCAGGATGTTGGATGTTAGATGTGCTCAATGTGATTAGCCTTTAAATCTAGCCTTTAGTGACTTCAGCATTCGTCACAAATGTTGATCCAAATGTACATTCATCTTTCATAAGAATATACACAAAACGGAATGTTCAACATTCAGTAAATGTTGTCAAGAATGAGTCAGTGAATGTTGTAATCTTCAGAAGAGCCAAGTTTCATAACAGTAAATGCATTGCGTTATGTCTCTCAATAAGGCCAGGCAGGCTATGCGTCAGCCAGGTGTTGATTTTGTACAAAATGTTTGTTTAATTCAAGTTTGCACATTGCTCGAAGAAATTCAACTCAGTTTCAGAGATTCTCAAAAGTTCGTAGCAATTACATGGATTTTAAGTTGATCATTGAATGAGACGCACATCACGTTTTTTAGTCGTGCGTATTTATTTCTCAATTGTTTTGATGAAAACCAACTTAATTTAAAAAAAAAAAACAAATGTGTTTTCCACTTAAAATTTACGTAAGGCAAAAGTTTTGAACCTTTTGGAAAGCAAACAAATTTCCTTCTATCACTCGGAAGGCCTTTCCGGAACTGTCGATCCGTGAACATCATAGCTCGTTAATCTAAAACAAAAAAGTGGTAATGACTTGCGACATTATGGCGTAAAATTTCATTCGAAAACATTTGTTTTTGAATATTTAGTTGGTTTTCATTAAAAGTATTGCAATGTAATTACACCTAATTAAAAAGTTTCAAAATCTGTGAGCAGATTTTATACTAACAATGTTCGAACTTAAATTACAAGCATTTTGTACAATCAACACCTGCCTCATGGTAACTGGAGAATCGATCTACTCTACGTATAAAACAGTTTGTCCTGACTGACTGATTGGCAATCAACGCAGAACACAAACGGTAAGAGATGGAAGTCTGAAATTTGGACAGGAGTTTTCATTAGTGGTGAAAGTGCGTACTAAGACGGGGTTTTGGAAATTCCAGCCGGAAAAGTAGAAAAAGCGACGGAAAAGTTTGTTTGTGAAACATTTTTTTTTCATTCGATTGACTTGAAATTTGGTTTGTAAGCGTGTTTTCCCGATTTTGGAAAATCCGCCCTTAAGGAAAATGGCCGGAAACTCAGTTTTTTGAGGATAGAATACGAAATAATTTGAAACGTGATTTTCCCATGTCGGAAAATCCGCCCCCAGGCGTAAAAATTTCCGGGAAATTCTGCATGCAAAAACTATTTTTTATCCGAGTAGCTTGAAACTCGGTTTGTAAGCATACATTAAGAAATAATTTGAAATGGGGCGGTAACGGTAATTATAACTATAACAATAACGCCTTTGACAAAACCCTAATTTCATTTTTGTTTATTTAAATCGGCAGCTTAAATACACAAATTAAGGTAGCCAAAATATAACTTTGATATGATTACGAATAAAAATGCTATGGCCGCCTAAACTTAGTCAATTTTTCGCCATCTGAAAAATGCAACATTTTTTGGATTATTAATTAAGTTTAACTTAACATATCTTCGGCTATAGTGAGCATTTTTAAGCTGTTAAAAGTTTTGTTGGTTAGGTGTACTATTTCACTTTTTGGACAATTTTAACATTTTAAAATAGAAGTTGTAGCTTGTGAACAATTGCTTTTACCGCAGGTACCTATTTGACACCTATTTTTAAACTTTCCGAGTTTGGCAAAAGTGGTATTCAAAAGTCTTCAAAAAATTGAATGCTTCATTTTACAGTCAAATATGTCCCCTTTAAGGAAAATATCATTAGCCGACACCGATCGAGACCCACCGATTGTACACGGCTCGTATCGTCATTGTAACGTATGCAGTGTTGCCAACTTTTGCCGAGCAAAAAAATCCGTTATCGGCGGGACTGAGAGGAAAAAAAAAGCTGTATTTTTCGACAAAAAAGCTGGAAAAAAACGCATGTCGTTTCTTATTATTTATGCAGTTATATATTTAATATATGATCAGATTGATGAAGTTTTTTGTCCTCATCCTTGCGGCAGGCCTCAGTTGTGCCTATTAGCTTAAGGTTACTAGGAAGGACCTTTTAATCGAAGCAGCATTTCTCATGTCGACGTAACCAGTATCTACCTATACTACACATATTCAGGCATGTTCTCAATTCCGTTTCCACGGCAACTTTTCGTAAGTGGAATTGATTCGTGTTCTCGCAGCACCAAAACGAAAAAGTTTTTCGTTTTGAAAAGTAATGCATGTTGGTCGGTGGAATGAAAAGTAATTGCCAATTTACGCACTCTTTCAGTTTCTAGATGTACATAAAAAAATGGAATTGTGGTTTCGCTCTTATGTATCTAGTGCCGATCCCGCTTGGACTGGTGGTTTGTAAAAAGTAAAATGAAAGCAATTTCATTCGGAATTGAGAACAAACAACGAAACCGAAGCGGAATTGCGTTCGATTTACTTTTCAGAAAGTAATGAAATTGAGAACATGCCTGACTATAATTTTAATTTAATTTCTTAATTTCAGTTTCACTAATATCCAATATCTTATACATTATATTGAGTTGAGCGTGCTCACCTCCATTAGATTTCTGAGTTTTGATTTTCCTATATTAACCTGACTGAAGACACTCTCAACTTCAGCGTTGGACCATGACAAGAACAACATCTAAGTCGCAATCGAGACTAACTCAAAAAGTCTTTCATTACCTCCAGAGTCCTCCTTGGAAGCGTTTACTTTACTCCAAAACTTTAGTATCATCGTAATTTTCCAATACCTTCTACGAAAAATACTTTCAAAATGTTAACAATGTTTAGTTTTTTTTGGTCGTAGAATGATGTGCATTTGCAACAACTTCAGTAAACTCAAGAGGTATAAGATTAATTCTTCCGGAGCAAAGCCTTAAGCTCCGGGTTCTGCAGCCAGACTTTACGACTTTCTTGTTTGAAAACTTTTGGCATTTTAATCAATTATCCGTAAACTTGGCTAGCACTTTGAGATGATTGTTTCCTAAACTTTAGAGGTCTCAATTACTATCGATTTGCTTATAAGTTTTGCAAAATGACTCCAAAATAAGAATAAAGCTGAAAAAAGCCGAAATCATTTTTATAAAAGCTGGAATTCCCGCTTCCCGCTGTTTCTAAATTTTTCCCGCAATACGCTTTTAAAAAAAGCCAGAAATGACGGGAAAAAAGCTGATTTGGCAACTCTGAACGTATGCAACGTGATGTTCAAGAGGTCTACGAATCAATTTCGCAAGGGAAGAACCGCTCACGACTCGACCCGCTGCTGCATAACGAATATCTTCATTTTTATATTTTTCTCGAAAATGTATGAAAAAATTTAAATTTTTTATGGGAGCTATATCTAAATGATGTCCGATTGGCTTTAAACTTGGTAGAAATATGGAAACAACTAAAAAAAGAACCTAATTTAAAACCTAATTTACACAAATAAAAATAATGATTTTCAAAATTTTTTCAAAAAATTCAAATTTTTCTATAAAAAGTTTGAAAAAATATGGATTTTGTATGGGAGATATATCTAAATCAGTGGTGGGCAAGCCCTTGCTCCCATTGCTCCGAAATTGGCGCCAGTCAGTCTCATAACAAACTGCGTCGCAAATAACCTCTCTTCAAATTGTTAACAACAATAAAATCAACGAGATGCCAACACAGACGGCGTAGCAGCTGCATTTTGGGCGATCGAGACTAACTGATAACGGTTGTTTTTTGTGTTGTTGTTGTTGTTGGACTGCTCCCAAACTCAAATTTCATGCCCATCGCTGATCTAAATAATGCCCGACTAGCTTGAAACTTGGTAGAAATCTGGAAACAACTAAAAACAAATAAGTTCGATAAAAATTTGGCACCCTACAATAATTTTTGTGGATTTTAGAAGCAATAAAGCTAACACCAGGTGGGAAAATTTTTAATATTATAAAAAATTTACCTAAACCTTGACTAAAAAAACTTATTTTGTTAAATCTACGAAACGTATAAACTTCGGATTTTACCAATAATCGTTAGGATGCCCGTGGAGTTATGTGCTCATCGGTCATTCGGCTTCTGGTGTCAGAAATCACACATTTTATACACAAAGCCAAGCGTTCCGATGCCAGGGAGCTTCCCGGTGTAATAAAATAAGACAATGCGAAGTCAGACAGCACTGGCAATAAGTCTTTCTCTTCCATTCAGAAACGTAAATTAAAATACTCACAAATTCCCAGAAGTCAATATCATTTATACTATGGTTTACTATTAAGTGCGCCTTAATATTTGTTGAGTTGCCACTGGTCTTTAAAACTTTATTGCACAGTTTGCACTGCGATTTCTGTGCATCAACTTTATTAAAATAGCTTTTAAACATGTTGCTTTACATGTCCAGAGCACAAGAAACATTTATTCGCAACAGTGTGACCGAACGCTAAAACAAAATATCACTTTGCTATATATCGCCTCGGATAATGATAATGCGATAATGATATTTGTCATTTTGGGCAAAAATATCGATACATCGATAATATTTTCGACATTCCTACTTGAAAGGAAACATATTTTACGAAATGTTGACTTTTTTTGACAATTTTAATAAACTCTTAACTATCAGGCCTTTACTTTCGACAAAAATTGTCGAATGCGAATTTGTTAAATGTGTCTGTTGTATAAAATTGATTGGGTTAATCAGCTTAAAGCGTTTCAATTTGAATCCGTCGAGTAAAGAGTAAGTGGAAACTAAAGGTTTTATACGGATTTCCTTGATTGTTTCATAGAAAAGAGAACATGTAAAAAATTCGAATTCAATTTACTAAAAACCGAACAATTTAAAAAAAAATTCATTCAAAATTTTGAGCGGTTCAAAAGTTACAGAATTTTGTCCAAGGCAAAACAGTTCTGGACCACTCTGGGACGTAGGTTTAGCTCGCAGGCATCAGAATCTTTTGTGTATTTCGCACCATGTGTCTATGCCTCATTGCTTTACAAAAACAATTGTGCACTTGGATACTTTTCGGTTAAATTGTCAACACTGTCTTTTGGTTTATGCTTCTTAGCTAACTCTTCATCTCTCATCTTGTCTCATTTCGGTCCGTGTATGGTTTCCCATTTGTGTGTGTTTTGTGTTCTTCAATGGCGTAATATTACACACACACACACCCACGCACACATGCTAATAAACGTGCAGAGCTAATTAAAATGTTTAGTCTCTCTCTCTCTCTCCTCCTTCCTCGCTCATGGCACTTTTCTCTTTGTTTTTGTATTGTGGGGGTGGGGGGAAGCTTTTGTTTTTTGCATCTTTGACATTTGTGTTTGACATATGTGTGTATGTATGCATGTGCGTGTGCTTGTGCTTGTGTGTATAAATGCACGTTATCATGTTACCCAGTTGCCGCCCAAGTCCAATGGGTGATCAATCATAACAAGCATAAACTGATTATGCTCCAGCTGTTCTGTGTGTGTGTGTGTTTGTGTAGAGGGCAAAACTACACAAATTTCAATTAAGAAATTTGCAACAGTTTTGTGGCCTCGCATGTGCAAGAAATTCGCAAATTTTCCACATATTCCGCAGTCGTTTCATGATGATGATGTTGTTGTTGTTGTTGCTTTTTGCACTGCGCCCATCATTTGATTATCAACGCCCAACAACAATGACAACAACAATTTGGTGGCGCGTGAGCAAACAAAAGCCAACTCTGTAGGGCGGACCCGGCACAGCCACAGGCGGAGGCAAACGAAGCACACACTGACACACACACACAGGCATACATATTTGCATTTATTTTTCGCTTAATTTTACATTGTCAACTTTGTGCATATGTGAAAAGGCTATTCCTTTAGTGGATCGGTTATTTTAAAGCTGTTTTTTGACAAATCTTCTTGTGGTGACTTTGCATACTTTTCGGGGTCTTGGTATGGTCCTGCCTAGCCAGTTGGTCAGCTGATTCGTTTCCTTGTGCACCGCCCACCGGCCTGTCTCTGATTTTGATAGCAAACTGTGATTGTTGTTTGCCTGACTCTGTTTGCGGGGGCGTTTCCATTCGCCCTGATGGCCCCCTTACAAAAGTTATCAGAACACTTCCCACCCCTCCTCCTCCTCCTCCACCCACTCCTCTGTCTATATCCGCTCGCTGGTTATTTATTCATTTAATATACTTGGAAAAGTCATTTATAAGCTTACAATTCCTAGCGGAGCAATGGGCCCCCACGTTTCTCTGACATTTGTGTCAGCTGCATCTCTTTGGTGGCCCATAAAGTGGGTGTATCATTGCATAGGGTGCCATTGCAGCGCACACAATACGGATCATTGTCACTGCATTCAGGCACTTCACTGGCACATCCACGCACCGTATACACCAAATCCAAACGATTGATCACTGTGCTCACGCACAACTCCTCGGGGCTTGTACAATTGCTAACGGTCATGTCGGTTGGTTTACTAAGCGCAGCACAATCCTCGTCCTGGTGCTGAGAGTTGCAACGATAGCAACTGCGTACGGACCAACGATTACAGCCATCGCTATTGCGACACAATTGACAGGATTCGCCCGTGGCGGCTGGAGAGTAATTTGAATCGGCGCAACCACGTCGCAGGAACGTGTCTAAAAAGAAGGGAAAGAGAGTGGGCGTAATTCAGAGAAATAGAAAAGTTCTTTGAAACAGGCAAACAAAAACAAAAACAAAATATAAGCACACAAGTCAAGTCAATTGAACATTAAAGCAGAGTCCGGCAATTCCCTATCTTAAGTGTATACAACAGAGCTCTGCGGCAGCGACGTCGACACACCGACAGTAGACAAGCTTATGCTGCTCTCTTTTGCAACAACAAAGATGTGCTAAATGAGCGCACTCTCGTGTGGGTAAACACACACGCAAAGCCAAAATAAGCATTTGGGTTTTGCCGGCCCCTGCATTAAAGGCAAAAGTACAACTGTAGTTGTAGCCAAGATATACTTAACAAGGTAGCCTCACTCGCTCTCTCACATCTTCTTATTGCGGACAGATGTGTTCTTTTAGAAACTGCGATTTCCGGAAAACTTTTGAAACGTCCCCTATCCGGAAAAAATGACTTTTTTATTATATTTTAGCCTTTATTCATCCTTTTTCGATTGTTCTAAGGCAGTTTATCAATTTCAACTATGTGGCATCGCTTTCATATTGATTTTCCGCCTTCGACAAGAATTTTTAAAGCGAGGAAACCCTGTTTTATTTGTGTGAAATCGAAATCGGACGAATCGAACATCGGTTCATTGCTTGGTTCAAATGATTTTAGGTTTGCTTATGTGTTTTTTGCATCCATTTTTTTTTAATTGTGTGCTCAATTCTCAAAAGTACCTCTGACATTTATCAAACAAGTTTCATAAATTCAATACCCCATTCGACAATTTATCAGCTGTTTTCAAAAAACGAGTTGGCAGGTCCATGCTCATTGTCATAGCGAATTGTTGGTAGATGCCCGCAAAATACTCGCGAAATCAAAATCTTCATATAAAAAAAAAAATGATTTCGCATGCCGAAAGACGTTTACAACCAAAATTTTCAGGAATCTTGGTTAAGAGAACGTGAATCAAAGAATTGAATGTGCTGAGATGCCAATGATCCGGATCCGGAGGCATACTGCAAATACTGCAATTGCAGTTTAAATCCAAAGATTGACCATAAAAACACATGCAACACATGCAATGCCCTTCGCACAGGTGAACAAAATAACGTTTCAGCCACTTTCAACATCAGCAGCTTGTCGTCAGGAGGCGGCACTAGCAATGTTTTGTGCCCAACATGCTTGCCAAAATATGTGACATGTGTGGCAAAAATGATCAAGTTCCTGAGTGCATCATATGCACACGAAATTGATGGTGATTATATGATCGATATGAATTCGAAGATAAGATATTCAAAACTCCACGTCCGACGGCACAGACGTGTAAAATAATTGTCCCTGAAGATGGTTGCCGGTGAGCAGCCGAATTATATCGGAAAAACAGCATTTACATCTGTTGGATTCATTTGACCTCGAGCCGGCTAAACTCAAATTTCTACAGTTGCATCGCCTACACGGTTTGTTTACAGACTGACATTTGAGAAGTAAGCAAGAAGAGCGAGAGAGCGATTGCGGCTACCTTGTTAAGTATATCTTGGTTGTAGCGCTCTTTTGTTAGATTACAAATTTAGAGTTTAACATTTTACAGTTTGCAGATTGTTTACATATTATTCTTCTATACAATTTAAGCCAGGGGTGCCCAAGCCTATTTATTCGAACCAATTGTTGGCACTCTGATTATAATCATGTTCGACTTCATTCCAATCAGTTCGGCTGATTGTTCGTTTGGCTCAACGACGATTGTTTAGAGTGAGGCGCTGCTGACACCTATGAAAAAGAGAGAGATGGAAAGAGTGAAACCTCTCGCTCAACGCGGTGGCCGGTCAACGCTGAGTTTTGTTCGATCGAACACATTAACGTCCAATCAAAAAACTCTAGCTCAACCGCTCGATGCGACTGCCGGTATGTGCTGAATATATTCAGCACTGAGTTCTGTTCGATGAATAAATATGAACATACACGTTGGATCACATAACTCCAGTTCAGCCGCTCGATGCGATTCCGTTGTGAGTTTTGTTGATTGATTAAATGTGAGTAAGAATTTTTGTGTATGAGCCAATCAAGAAAAAAGTGATTTTTGCAGTTCTCTGATTCCAAAAGATACGCATTCGTTGTTGTTTGACGCAAAGGAATAGCTGGCGCGTATACGGGGCACGGGCGCCATAAGCCTACACAATTTCATATGCGTGCTCTCCTATCTTTCTTTCCGTGCTAAGGTTTTGTTGTTGACGCGTGCAGACCAGTGTTGCCAATTTAGCTATTTTCCCCACCAGATCTATCTATTTTGTAGAACCGATAGCCGAAACCTGCAATTCTAGCTATTTAAAATTTTTTTTTTTTTTTTTTGCCATTTTCTGGCTATTTCGGAAGTGATACAATTATGATAAACCAGTCTGTAATTGCAGCTCTTTATAAAATGAAATGGCAATTTTTGCAACAATATTCAGCAAACTGATAAAATTTTCAATTGTATCAAAAATCGTTTTGAATAAATTTCCATATATAATAACTTTCTTAGTACCTATAGATCTGAAATTATTCAAATACAAAACTGAACCGAAAACCTGAAAAGAAAACGGTTCGGTTCGGTAACTTTTGTCGACTAGTTTGATGTTGTTTAAGAGGGATGTTTAAGTGGAATGTACTCATAACCCTTAAGTTAAAAAAAATAGAGCTAACTATAATAACACTTGTTTACAAAAATAAAAAAATTAAATGACCCATTTCTACTAGTACTATTTTTAAGTGTAGTTTGGAATGGTGATCCCAAAAATCGATTTCAAAAATTTCGGTAATTTTTCGGTAGGTGCACTTACAATTTAAGGTATATCTAAGACTTTATAATCGTCGGATGGTGTCAAGCAAGATATGAATCGAAAGGCAATTAAATTGTCAATAACCGCGTTGAACACAGTTTTCAAGTCGACTTAGAAGTTTGAATACAATGACCAAAAATATTTTTAAAAAATCGATTTTTTGGTCAAAAATGCTAGAAATTTCGTTTTTATTCGCCTAGGAAAAATATAAAACGAGAGCGTAAGTTAAAGTCGGCTCTAACCGACTTCGATATACCCGTTACTCATGGAAACAAATGTTTAATAGCCTTACTGTATGCCTGAGGTGGGTCAGCCGAAAAGTATGCAACATTTTTTAACTCGTCTCTCTCTCTCTCTCTCTCTCTCTCTCTCACTAAGATTGCTGCTGAACGCAATGCTTAGGTTATGAGTGGGGTGGGTGGTGGGTGTTAACTGATCGTTTTTTGCTCATAACTTGAGTATCTTTCATCCGATCTTTATCATTCCTTCAGCAAATCGATAAATAATTTTAAGAACTAGATATCTCTAGAAAGTACGAACCATCTATCATCAAAACTGTAGGAGATATGACGTTTTTTCCAAATTGCGGGG
Source organism: Lordiphosa magnipectinata (assembly GCA_037044535.1). Taxonomy (NCBI): domain Eukaryota; kingdom Metazoa; phylum Arthropoda; class Insecta; order Diptera; family Drosophilidae; genus Lordiphosa; species Lordiphosa magnipectinata. The sequence goes on from JBAMBO010003766.1 coordinate 13,631, forward strand.
GCGTGAGGGGGCGTGGCAAAAATTGAAAATAAACTTGATCTGCGTGCAGACAATAGGAGTCTACATTTCAAATTTGGTTGCTCTAGCTCTTCTAGTCTCTGAGATCTAGGTGTTCATACAGACGGACGGACGGACGGACGGACGGACAGACGGACAGACGGACATGGCTATATCGAATCGGCTGTTGATGCTGATCAAGAATATATATACTTTATATGGTCGGAAATGATTCCTTCTGGCTGTTACATACATTTGCACGACTTTAGTATACCCTTTTACTCTACGAGTAACGGGTATAAAAATCCAAAAAAATTATTTTTATTCTTTCGATTTAAGAACCGCACTTCTACAAAGACAATAAGGTAATGATGAAGAAAATCTATGAATAACTATTGTAGCTGGATCAATTTAAGTGAAAATTTAAGTATGTATTTTAATTTTTTTTTTGTCAGTATTAGAAGTGCGAATAGCCAGATCAGAAAAGTACTCCAGAACAGAACAAAAATCAAAGCAAATGAAAATTTATTTCTAAAAAATCTCAAAAATTTCATTTTTTTCAGCACTCAATTTCTCACAGCTCCTGTGAGAAAAAATAAAAACAGCTTCTTCGAATTTTTAGATATATATTTCTTAGGAGTTTGAAAACAAAATTTATTGCGCTTCAAGCAAAAAATCGACTTTTTTTTAAAAAATATTATTGATTATTCGAACTACTTGACCAATTTGAAAACAAGGTTCTACGCGATTATAGTCAATTTAATTACATTTCGATTTATGTCTTGTTTGCCTCCTTCTGACGATTACGAAGTGATATATGGCTTAAAATGTAAGTGAAAAAATGGAAAAAATTCATATTTAAAAAACGTTGCCATGAAAAAATTTTTGAAATCGATTTCTAAGATCACCAATCCAAACTACACTTGAAAATAGTTCCAGCAGACATGGGTCTTTTTGGCTGTAAATTAGTGTAATTATATCTTATAAGGAAGCGAAATTGAACAAAAGTGTTTGTAAGACCCCTGAAACTCCAATCTTAAGAGCTTTTTTTCCTGTGCTGGTGTTAAACCCTTCAACAGCTTTTTATAACTGGAACAAGACCTATTGCTTTTGACACTATTTGCTGAATATTCGTCCCAAAGGACCATTTCGGATTCTGGCCCCCTTAATGTTTCTCCCAGCCGTACTTTCAAGTTCTAGAGAGAATGGTAAAAATACTTCACGCTTAGGGGATGTGTTACCTTTGCTTTTTGTTCTCGCCAATACCCTGTTGAAATTCAATTGATACGGACCGTTTTTGAGGTCCTATTGCAGATTTTCTCGGTTTTTCATTGACGTGCTAGGTAACTTCAATGTTTTCTAGAAGTGTAGTTTTAAGTAAAAAAAAACACATTGGGAATTCGGGAATAAGGACAGATAATAAATTAAGTGTAAACCACTAAACCGAACCAAAACCACGGTTCGTCCACCGGCGATTTAACATGTTAATAGACCGCTTAAGCAAACTAATTCGTTTTGTCGAGCCGTTTGCATCTCTAGTTAAAAATGCTTATTTCACAAAATAAATTGCGATGACTGGAGAGATTGAGGACCAATTTATACTTCTGGAGAAACAGAGGCGTCACAGAAGGAGGCTTTTAATGTAAAATTGTCGAGTTAGCCCTGTAGATCACTTGATCAATCCATTCTGTAAGAATAAACCAATATTTAAGCATTTATTTTTTAGCTATCTTTTATAGCTATTTGATAAAGCACTTTGCCATTTTCAGCTATATTTAACAGTCGATTCAGCTACTTTTGGGCTTTAACTTTTACTTTGGGATTTCCAAGAATGAAAATTCTAGATCCAAGAATGGAAATTCTTGATCCAAGAATGGAAATTCTTGATCCAAGAATGAAAATTCTTGATTTAAGAATGGAAATTCTTGATTCAAAAATGGAAACTCTTGATCTAAGAATAAAAATTCTTGATCTAAGAATAACGAGAAAGCAAAGCTAACTTCGTTTGCCGAAGTTTTAATACACTTGAAAAAGTTCGCTTTGCAGATCAGCTTAAAAACATATAATATTAACAATGAACGAGTTTAAAAGCGCTAATATTGAAAGCAAAAAAGTTTTTCTCACTAAAACCCATTTTCCGACCGAATATTTCTATGGCAGCTACAAGAAGTAGTCATCCGATCCGGTCGGTTCCGACATATTAGCAGCGCGCAGTAAAAGAAAGTCTCTGTGCAAAATTTCAGCTCGATAGCTTTAAAACTGAGGGACTAGTTCGCGTAGAAACAGACAGACGAACAGACGGATAGACAGACGGACGGACAAAGCTCAATAGACTCAGCTCGTCATGCTGATCAAGAATATATATACTTTAATGTGGTCGGAGATGATTCCTTCTATGCGTTGCAAACTCCTGAATAAAATTATAATACACTTTTCAAGTGTATACAAATTCTCGATCTAGAACACAGTATTTATCAATTTGAGTGTACCTGATATAAGAAGCACCATCGCAAAGGTATTTTAGAAATGAAATAAAAATTTTGGCATGTTTTGTGAGGTTTTGAAAGAAGTTTTAAAGAATACAAATTCTTGATCCAAAAGTTTATAACGCTTCACTCGCTCAGTTACTTAACCTCTTTTCCCTCGCCCTTAAAACCAAATTGTGAACGAATTTTGCTTGATTTCAGGATCAAATAGGTCTTGTTTCAAGAGCGTTCGTCCTCAGATTATACATTTTAAGTTTTTCTGACTGTTAGTTGAGAAAAACTGAACAAGGCACTCTTAATGAAAGTGATGGAGTTCATGTTAGTAACCGCTCAACTCTTGTACCTCAATAAAAAGAAACACCATCCATATACACAAGTACCAAGACTGCACATTTAATGTATATACACGACTTGACTTAGTTTAACCGCATACCATTTCTCCACTCACTCACCCTAACCTTGCTCGCAGGCATAACACGCCACGGTTCCCTCGGCACACTTCTCCCGGGGCAAATTCTGACCACTGCGACAATTTGGATTGCTGGTGGAATTGCAGACAGCACACACAATATCCTGACACTGGGCATTGCAATAGTCACCATAACATTCGTTCAGCTCCCCGGTGGGAAAGAACCCCATTGTGGTGGAGCAGCCCCGTTCCAGGACCTCAGTCTGTGTATTGAGATGCGTGTAGCAGCGTTCACGATGTCCCAACATTACCTTGTTGACGCACTTGCTGACAGTTGCATTGGTGAGAGCGCACTGTTTGTCCTCCCCCACTCGTGGCACTTGTTGGCGCAAGCAATCCGGATTGGGTGTGAGACGCATGTGACTGCACTGCAGACACTGACTTTCGCTGATCGTGCGCTCGTCATTGCAGCCATTGTAGTTGCACTTGAGGCACACATGCGGACAGGTAGCCGGCAGGTTGGAGTGCTCGCAACCCCGTTGCGTATTGGACAAATGTAGAATATTCGTGTAACAGCGATCTTTCTCATTGTACACGGGACAGGGCAAGAGCATTTGCGGACGCGAGCTCACATCAATGCAATCGGCACCGCTGCACTGATAGCAACGCAAACGATCCGTGGGAAAGACATGTCGGTTGCATAGACTCGTATTGCAGCGATCACAGGGCGCAGCACAATAGCCATTAGGATGGAGACGTGCCAGACAACCGCGTCGCGTCAAACCCGCCGTAATGGAGGTAACACACTCATCATTGGCCAATGCACACTCCTCCACCTCCAGCTGTTGACCCGGACGGGTGGCACACTCCACATCTTCGGCCGAATCGCAGGCATAGCATTCCAGTGCATGGCCCACCTTACATAATCCCACTATCCAGAGCAGCAGCACTGCCAGCAGAGCCCAACGGGTGGCCTCCTTACGGTATGACATTTTCAATCAAAATGACTTCACTTGCCACTGGATGGATGGGGGAACAAAGAAATTTTGCTACGATTTTGGATTACGCCCTTGATAAGATTGCGAATTTCAAGTGCTGCAAATGGATGCGTTTCTCGATAGGAGAATAGAAATCCGTACGTACACACTGAAGGTTGGAGATATAAATAGTGCAGCTTAACTCATTTTTTCCCCAAGTATTTTTGATTTGGCTTCTAGCAATAAAATTGTTTTGTTGGAAAGGTTGTGAACAGATAATGTAGGGCTGAACGAATAATTAACTACGCAGACTCTAACAGACTCTAGGTCAATAAGTTATGATTTTCATCTTAACGTTTCTAAAACAAGAGAAAATAAAAAAAAAACGAGAAGGCCAGGCTAACTTCGTCTGTGCCGAAGTTTTTATACCCTTGCAAATGCCGTTTTTGAAATGTCAGAGTTTAAAAACGCTTACATAAAAATCAAAAAAAATTTTAACTAAAACCCATTTTCCAACAGATAAACATCTGATTTCGACCAAATTTCGCGAATCTTTTTGAAAACATATCAAATTAATAAGACTCATTTTACGACCGATCGGTCCTATGGCAACCATAAGATATAGTCCCCCGATGTCGATCAACTTTTTCAAATTAGTTTGAAAGCGTTTAATATTAAGAATCACCGACTTTAAGAACGATTTACTTGAAAACAAAAAAGTTTTTTTCACTAAGACCCATTTTCCGACCGATCGGTTCTATGGCAGCTATATGTTATAGTCATCCGATTTTGACCAAAATTTGCAAATCTGTTTGAAAACTTATAATATTAATTATGGCAGAGTTTTATGACGCTAGCACTGAAAACAAACAAGTTTTTCTTACTAAGACCCAATTTCCGACCGATGGTTCCTATGACAGCTATAAGATATAGTCATCCGATCTTGACCAAAATTTGCAAATCTGTTTGATAGCATATAATATTAATAATGGCCGAGTTTAAGGACGCTAACATTGAAAACAAAAAAGATTTTCTCACTAAGACCCATTTTTTGACCGATGGTTCCTATGGCAGCTATAAGATATAGTCATCCGATCCGGTCGGTTCCGACATATTAGCAGCGTGCAGTAAAAAGAAGACTCTGTGCAAAATTTCAGCTCGATAGCTTCAAAACTGAGAGACTAGTTTGCGTAGAAACAGACGGACAGACATACGGACAGACAGACAGACGGACAGACAGACGGACAGACAGACGGACAGACAGACGGACAGACAGACAGACGGACGGACAAAGCTCAATCAACTCAGCTCGTCGCCCTGATCAAGAATATATATAGTTTATGGGGTCGGAAATGAATATTTCTATGCGTTGCAAACTTCTGGGCAAAATTATAATACCCTTTGCAAGGGTATAACAAACTGTTCTTAACCGAACCACTGATTTGTATCTCAGAATCGAACCATTGTTTATTACAAATTAGGGCCCTGTTCCGAATTCCGATTCTATTTTCGTGTAAACGTTAGTATTTCGAATGAAAGTTGTAAACTCTGAAGCAAAATTATGGCCGCACCTTGTTTTTTCAGTGTACGCATAGAAACAGTGGAGCTAGAAAAACTTTGCGATTACCGTTTAAAAGAGCGTTAAAAATGAGACAAAATAGATGATGAAACATGAACACTCTCAATGCATAATTTTGGCCGCACTTCACTAAATTAAATACACTATAGAAAAATGTCAACTAATTTACTTTAATAATGAGTAAAACCTTCTTTAGCACTAATTAACTCATACATCCTATTCGGCATACTGTCTACTAAGGTACAGTTCTGCCCATGCCTTAATGACTGCCAATTTGAGCTCCTTTGACACCTTGTACTGGTGTTTTGAGCATAAATCCTTCGGACCAGCAACGCCCACAGGTTTTCCATCGGATTCATGTTGCTCCAAAAACCAAACATTATTGCCATCAAGCCAAGAACGCGTCACACGGCTGACGTGCATTGATGCATTGATGTACGCAGATGACTTAAAGTTTCTGCTTTGCTTCAGGTTAATTTGAATTCCATATTTATGTGGTGCTCTTACAATTTGTTGCATTTGAACAGGGACAAGTGTAAATCTATGACTTTTTAACTCCTCTTCTGATTAACTATTTATTGGATTCTTATCAACTGGAAGAAGTTGAATCTTTCCATGATTGGGTATTACCCTCAACCATAAACTTTCTTTCGGCACTCACATTGAACTTTCTATGAATAAAGCCATGGGTTTGTTAGGTTTTATTAAACGTTGGTTTAAGGAGTTCAATGATCCCTACACAACCAAGCTTTTGTTTATATCGCTAGTGAGGCCTATTTTGGAGTTTGGTTCGTGTATTTGGAACCCTCAATCACTTACCCTGTGTAAACGTATCGAATCTGTCCAAAAGAAGTTCCTTTTGTTTGCCCTACGTAACCTGGGTTGGCACCCACAGTTGAGACTTCCTCTCTATATTTCCAGACTTAAGCTTTTAGACTTACCTTCACTTGAGCATAGACATACCATGTTGGGTATAATGTTTCTAAACAAGCTTATAAAGGGTAAGCGTGAACCTTAATGTCCCTTCAAGACAAACTCGAAACTATATTCCTTTGAGGCTTCCTGTTGCTTCTACTTTATATGCCTCTAAAGGTCCTTTTCGCATTCTTTGTAGGGATTACAATAATATCTTTCCTCTTCTCAGTGATAACCTTTCCGAAGAAGGCCTGCGGTCTTTTATTCTTCACAATCGTACACTTGCATAGTTTCTAGTTTTTCTAGGAAATTTCTTCCGATCACCAACGCTGCGACCAGGGGTGTAACTGGTCATACCGACAAAATAAATTACCCCCCACCGTATCGGAAGGCGTTTCTTCTATTTACTCTTTTTGTTTTCCTTTTCAATCCCCCTTTTCTTTGTATCGTTTTATATTTTATTATATTGTACACTCAAAAAAAAAATCAATCCATACGGGATCCAATCATTCCCAATCGGTAATGAAAACAACGTTATCCCAGATATTCTTGACCCGTTCCGAAAAAGGAATGAGTTGATCCGACTTTTTTGATCCTAAAAAGGATTGCATTTATCCCGGGGTAATCTTAAAAAAGATTGAAGTAATCATAAATCCAGGATCATTTTAAGCAAGTTCGAGATTGTTTTTGATCTCGATATGTAATATTGGTTTGATCCCAGGAAAGATACCTCTCTTCTTCCTTTCCTCTGCCATATTCCATAGGATATCCTTATACACTTCAAGACCCACACCAGTTTTGGTTTATTTAAAACTTCTGAAAAACAAAGAAATATTAAACATTTATTCGGCTCAACTGGGATTCGAAACCACGACCATACGCACTGAACACGAATGGAATGGCATCTCATCGCTCACGACCATCGCCATCGCCACTTATGCTACTTATGCTAAGTTTACATTGGGATACAGTGCGTCACATTTCAGGGTCACAGTGGCACAGAGCAATGTGAACGAGTACTTTTGAATGTGAACACAATTACTAATTTGGTGTCACAGTGGTTCTGTGACCGAGGCGGGCACGTTTGTGACCACAATTAATTGAACAGCTGATCCAATGAGTTAGCTCAAAATTAGCTCATTTGAACTGTTTTGACTGTGCCAAGCAAATCGCGCATGTTCGTTTTCCTGTCACATTGCGATAACTTTGTTTTGTTTTTTTTCGACTTACAAATTTTGATAAAGGTAAATATGCGTCATTTTTAGTGCTTTCGTGTATTTTTATACTCTTTACCGAAGGTACATAGAGTATATTAAGTTTGTGCAAAAGTATGTAACAGGGAGAAGGAATCGTTTCCGACCCTATAAAGTATATATAAGATATTCTTGATCAGCAGCAACAGCCGAGTCGATATAGCCATGTCCGTCTGTCTGTCTGTCCGTCCGTCCGTATGAACGAAGAGATCTCAGAGATGGTAAGATTTAGGGGTTTGACATGTATGAAACATATATTTCTTATACTTGCAGGTAGATCAAGTTTATTTTCAATTTTTGCCACGCCCCCGCCCGCCCCGCAATTTGGAAAAAACGTCATATCTCCTACAGTTTTGATGCGAGCTGCGACATTAAGGGTACAGAGTATGTTATACTCGGGCTTGACCGACTTTCTTTCTAGTTTTTTATTGTAATTAATTTAAATGTTTTAGCTGCAAGAAATGAATGCGCGAAAGGCAACAGAGCTAGTGGCGTGTGCTGTTATTGCGTTGTGGGGGCTGTACGAAGATGAAGATGATGATGAACCCAAGGCAAATTGCTCATGATGGATCGACAAAATTAATTTGACTCGAGGGAAAGAAGGAATGTTTGCTAAGTTGAATGCAGAGTTGCGAAGTATTCCGCACAAATTTATGGATGCAGCCACTTTCGATCAGCTCTTTTATTGGGAGAAAGTAGACGGCGACTTTTCGAGATTATTGGGATTCAGGATCCAGCATGGCATCTCATAAAAGTTTAGAATGTCAAAAGCAACAATATGTGGAATAATTCCGAAAACAGCATCGCATGCAATTAAGAAGTATTGGAGACGAGTAATTAAATATGTTTATTTAT
>JBAMBO010003767.1:0-79102 GCA_037044535.1 Lordiphosa magnipectinata
GAATCAGGCAAACTCGACAGAAACATAATAGCTTTTAATTCATCATTTATTGATATATCCAACTCCGCCAATTTTTCTGTTATGTTCATAAATGAATTCACATACTGTGCTGCGTTGTCGCCATGCTGCATTTTAAGACGTAACAATTTTTGGTATAACTGCACTTTTTTGATTGGTCCCGCTGGTAAATGGATGTTACGCAATTTTTTCCATGCTTCTGCCGAGGTTATGCACGACTTAATGTGCATTAACTGTGTTGGCTTTACATTCAAAATTAAACATGCCAGCGCCTTCTGATCAAGGATGACCCAGCGTGCAGCCGCTGCAGCATCGTCTTCTGGCTTTAATTGAGCTTCACACACGACATTCCACAAATCCGATGTAATTAAAACACTTCGCATGGACAAACTCCATAAATCATAATTTCCGTCATCAAGTTTTTCGATTTGAATTGACACACTCATTTTGAGTTCCCGTAGACGTTTTCTAGTCTTTTTAAAGGTTTTTTTTTTTTAATTTCACCAAGCGCCTTGCTCTGGGCCCATAACCTGTTGGTTATATAATATTTAATAGCGCAATGTTGTATGGTGAAAGGGTGACAGAGAACTGAATAAGGCGGAGGATACATAAGAACTTAAAACCTAAGAGAGAGCTGAACTCTTGCTGCGAGAGAGAGAACAAATGGTGTTGCCAGATGGGACATATTTAGCTTACATGAAGTAACGATCTTTTAATTTCAACAACCTTAATACCCCCACCACTCACCAATTTTGGTTCTGAAACAATTGTTTGAATTAAACATATTTTTATTTTATTTGAAAATTTTTTACTTACTTGGGGGGGGGGGATTAATAAATGAGACCATTAGTAATTCTCAAGTTCAAATTCAGTGAAAGTACAATATAAATATAAGGGTCAAATTTAAATTTTCTCAATCAACAATTTTCGCGGTTAGATTTACTGTCGGTAGAGTTAATCCGTGAAGCAACAAAATTCATTTAAAAAGTTATACTATTTGTGCTGTAAGATTTACTTGTGGGTACAGTTAATTGCTGCAAAAACAAAGTATGAGATGAAAAAATCACGTCAGAGTAACTATTTCTATGGTAAAGTTACTGTTAGTTAGCAGTAACTTATTAAAACAACAAAATATGTGAAAAAATATTTGTGGTTGAATTTACTCAGCGTACAGTTGTTAAATGCAACAACAAAATACGAGCTAAAAAAAAATACGTGAACTTTAAAATTTCTTCTGTAGATTTTACTGTTAGCACAGTTACCAAGCAACAACAAAACCACATGCATAAAAAATTTCGAAAAAAGTTACTGTCATCGCAGTTAATATTACCCACCAGATTTTTGTGTGTGTATGTATTCCTGATTAGCATCAACAGCCGAGTCGATATAGCCCTGTCCGTCCGTCCTTCTGTCTGTATGATCACCGAAATCTCAGAGACTAGAAGAGCTAGAGCAACCAAATTTGAAACGTAGACTCCTATTGGTTGCACGCAGATCAAGTTTGTTTCAAATTTAAGCTACGCTCACCTCCACCCTCACAATAAGAAAATGTTGAATAACTCCCACAGTTTTTAAGATATCGATCTCAAATTTAAAACGAACTTTTATGTTCGCAATATCTATAATCCCTCATAAAGATCAGAGAATTAATATCCGAGTTAAACAATGTTGCATAATTTTCGGCTGTCTCCCTTCAGGAACACAGAAAGCCTATGAAATATTTCTTTCAATGAGTAACGGATGTATCGAAGTCGGCTAGAGTCGACTTTAACTTACGCTCTCGTTTTTGCCTTTTTTTTGGCATAAACTCTATTTGTTAAGATATTGATCCAAAATTTGGTTTATAAGTATATTTTGGGTCCCAAGGACAACTTGGAAAGATTTAATCAACGGTCTAACCGTATAACCGATCTGGCCGATTTGCTCCAACTTTGTTGTTTTTTACGCTATTGAACTGAAATTCGGGTTGTCCTCGTATTTAAAGCTCCCAATACGACCTACAAAATCTGGTTCGGTGTGGACCACTCTTTTATATAGATCCGGTCTGGCCGATTTTTTCCAAATTTGTTGGTTTTTACGTTATTTAACTGAATTTCAGTTTGAACACGAATTTTAAGCTTCTTAAGCAACTTATCGAATATGGTTCGATACGGCACACTATTTCATATAGCTGCCATATAACTAATCTGACCGATTTGCTCAAATTTTGTTGTATTTTAGGCTATTGAAGTGAAATACGGATCGTACTATTATTTTTATACCCGTTACTCGTAGAATAAAAGGGTATACTAAAGTCGTGCAAATGTATGTAACAGGCAGAAGGAATCATTTCCGACCATATAAAGTATATATATTCTTGATCAGCATCAACAGCCGAGTCGATATAGCCATGTCCGTCTGTCTGTATGAACACCTGGATCTCAGAGACTAGAAGAGCTAGAGCAACCAATTTTGAAATGTAGACTCCTATTGTCTGCACGCAGATCAAGTTTATTTCAAATTTTAGCCACGCCCACCCACGCCTCCACAATAGAAAATGTTGAATAACTCCCACAATTTTTGAGATATCGATCTTAAATTCAAAACGTAGATTTATATTCGCAACATCTATAAGCCCTGAAATTTTCATCAAGATCGGATAATAAATAGCCGAGTTAAAAAATGTTGCATACTTTTCGGACCCACCTCAGGCATACAGGAAGGCTATTAAACATTTGTTTCCATGAGTAACGGGTATATCGAAGTCGGTTAGAGCCGACTTTAACTTACGCTCTCGTTAGGTCTAAATACGACTCACAAAACTTTTTTGTGTTTGTCACTACCAAGCCAAAAATTGATTTTTATCTTTCTCCCATGTTATATCTTAAACTTAAAGGCCTGTTCTGAGAAGCGCGGAAAATAAATTTTTATGACGCACTCCATATAAACCCGGTGACATCCAAACCCGGTCATCAAGTTTACACCACTGCGGACCAGCTAAAAATAGAGTTGGATAGCGATGCGGCTGCTGTGGGCAGCATTGCCAGCTCCAGCGGTGTGGGCGTGGCTGTCAAACGTGGACACCAGGAGGAGGATTTTGAATTTACGGCAAATAAAACAATAATTTTGTATGAAAACTAAAAATATATTTTCCAATCTTTAGCATTGCGTTTCACTTGAGAGCCAAAATGATGGCACAGCCCAAATCCATGATTTGCAGATACTCCGAGCCGCCGTCCTGGAGACGATAGCAGCATTCCTACAAAGAAATGCATATTCAACCAACTTTGAATCAAGCTTCAAAAGTGCTACTACCCCCCATGTTGTCGCATATCTGGGCATTCGTCAGGGCCGCATGAAGCACTATGTACTCCACAAACTGCTTCAGCTGACCCACACTGTAGGCCGATGACCCAATCTCTTGTACAAACTTCTCCAAACGATTACAGTTGCCCGAACGGCAGACTTCCAAATAATCCTTCAAGTAGTAGTCCGGGATTATGCCCGACATCTCAAACAGATCAGCCTTGTTGACGACATGCTCGACCCCATTAAGACGATGGCAGGACGCATATCATCTCCCAATATCCGTAAAATAGACTTGTAGGCCTCCTCCTCATCTGCACCTACTCCAAGTGTGTCTCAAACGGGCAATAATTTGATCCTCGCCCAACGCCTACTATATGCCGCTACCTCCATCAACATACATATCTGTGTTCCTTTTGCGCAGCTTAATTAAACTATTTTTGAAAAAAAAAACACTTTCAACTTTTGTTTGTAAACAAAACAAAACAGCTGACTACCAGTGTGGTCGTTTCTGTATTTGGTCTCTTTGACTTATGTATATATGGGCTCACTAATAATTTATGTGGATGCTAAATTTATTATGTGCAATTTAGCGAGCTAAATTTTCCGCGCTTCTCAGAAACAGGCCTTTAAACTTCATAAAAAAACTGTGCCAGTAACTTTTAGTATACCTTTTTGTTGCTTGTGTATCCAGCAACATGAACGAAATCCACAGATTCTTATCGATAGTTGGCCTATCGATAACGTTGATACACAGCTCACGAATATATTTTTAACAATTATTTTGGATGTGATGAGCGAACACACCCAAGGGACGCCTTCCCCATGGAATGCTTAGTGCCCGTACACAAAGGTCGGAGGGATTTTATCGGCTAAACCGTCTTTTGAGTTTGTCGCCAGATCAGAGGCAAGTCATTGGAGTGGTCCACCAGCCGGCAGTGATTTATTTATTTATTTATTTATTATTATTATTCTTACATCCTAGTGCGACAAGGGTAACCTTATACATTAATGCTCTAGTCACTAGAAAGAAAAACACAAACATTAAAAACAGAGTATTTACCTAATTAAATCTAAAGTTTCATTATTACTACATCTGTTATAGGCGAATCGAAAAATTTTAAAATTGTTATACCCTTGCAAAGGGTATTATAATTTTGCCCAGAAGTTTGCAACGCATAGAAATATTCATTTCCGACCCCATAAACTATATATATTCTTGATCAGGGCGAAGAGCTGAGTCGATTGAGCTTTGTCCGTCCGTCTGTCTGTCCGTCTGTCTGTCCGTCTGTCTGTCCGTCTGTCTGTCCGTCTGTCTGTCCGTCTGTTGTCTGTCCGTCTGTTTCTACGCAAACTAGTCTCTCAGTTTTAAAGCTATCGAGCTGAAATTTTGCACAGGGTCTTCTTTTTACTGCACGCTGCTAATATGTCGGAACCGACCGGATCGGATCACTATATCTTATAGCTGCCATAGGAACCATCGGTCGAAAAATGGGTTTTAGTGAGAAAAACTTTTTTGTTTTCACTGTTAACGTGATTAAACTCGGTCATTAATAATATTATAAACTTTCAAACAGATTTGAACATTTTGGTCAAAATCGGATGACTATATCTTATAGCTGCCATAGGAACCATAGGTCGAAAAATGGGTTTTAGTAAGAAAAACTTTTTTGTTTCCAATGTTAACGTGATTAAACTCGGTCATTAATAATATTATAAACTTTCAAACAGATTTGAACATTTTGGCCAAAATCGGATGACTATATCTTATAGCTGCCATAGGAACCATAGGTCGAAAAATGGGTTTTAGTGAGAAAAACTTTTTTGTTTTCAATGTTAACGTGATTAAACTCGGTCAATAATAATATTATATGCTTTCAAAGAGATTTGCAAATTTTGGTTAAAGTCGGATGACTATAACATATAGCTGCCATAGGACCGATCGGTTGGAAAATAGGTCTTAGTGAAAAAAGCCTTATTTGTTTTTAGGTAAATCGTTCTTAAGGTCGGTGATTATTAATATTAAACGCTTTCAAACTAATTTGAAAAAGTTGATCGACATCGTTGCCATGGGACCGATCGGTCGAACATGAGTCTTGGTAAAAAATTTTTTTGTTTTGTTTTCTTAGCGTCCTTAAACTCGCTGATGACTTATTTTATATGCTTTCAAATAGATTCGCAAAATTGGGCCGAAATCGGATGACTATATCTTAAGGCTGCCATAGGGCCGATCGGTCGGAAATTGAGTCTTAGTGAGAAAAACTTTTTTCAGACGTTTATCTGTCGGAAAATAGGTTTTAGTTACAAAATTTTTTGATTTTTATGTAAGCGTTCTTAAACTGTGACATTTGCATTTGCAAGGGTATAAAAACTTCGGCACAGACGAAGTTAGCTTAGCCTTCTCGTTTTTATTCATTAATTAATTAATTGCTTAAGCCGGGTATCCAGCACCGCGGAAACTAAAAATTCCTGGCAAACTTCATATAAAAACGAGAAGGCCAAGCTAACTTCGTCTGTGCCGAAGTTTTTATACCCTTGCAAATGCAAATGTCACAGTTTAAGAACGCTTACATAAAAATCAAAAAATTTTGTAACTAAAACCTATTTTCCGACAGATAAACGTCTGAAAAAATTTTTCTCACTAAGACTCAATTTCCGACCGATCGGCCCTATGGCAGCCTTAAGATATAGTCATCCGATTTCGGCCCAATTTTGCGAATCTATTTGAAAGCATATAAAATAAGTCATCAGCGAGTTTAAGGACGCTAACAAAACTAAACAAAAAAATTTTTACCAAGACTCATGTTCGACCGATCGGTCCTATGGCAACCATAAGATATAGTCACCCGATGTCGATCAACTTTTTCAAATTAGTTTCAAAGCGTTTAATATTAATAATCACCGATCTAAAGAACGATTTACTTAAAAACAAAAAAGTTTTTTTTCACTAAGACCCATTTTCCGACCGATCGGTCCTATGGCAGCTATAAGATATAGGCATCCGATTTTGACCAAAGTTTGCAAATCTGTTTGAAAGCATATAATATTATTAATGACCGAGTTTAATCACGTTAACATTGAAAACAAAAAAGTTTTTTTAAAACCCATTTTTCGACCTATGGTTCGTATGGCAGCTATAAGATATAGTCATCCGATTTTGACCAAAATTTGCAAATCTGTTTGAAAGTATATAATATTATTAATGACCGAGTTTAATCACGTTAACATTGGAAACAAAAAAGTTTTTCTCACTAAAACCCATTTTTCGACCGATGGTTCCTATGGCAGCTATAAGATATAGTGATCCGATCCGGTCGGTTCCGACATATTAGCAGCGTGCAGTAAAAAGAAGACTCTGTGCAAAATTTTAGCTCGATAGCTTTAAAACTGAGAGACTAGTTTGCGTAGAAACAGACGGACAGACAGACGGACAGACAGACAGACAGACAGACAGACAGACAGACGGACAGACAGACGGACGGACAAAGCTCAATGAACTCAGCTCGTCCCCCTGATCAAGAATATATATAGTTTATGGGGTCGGAAATGAATATTTCTATGCGTTGCAAACTTCTGGGCAAAATTATAATACCCTTTGCAAGGGTATAAAAACTGTGCCAGGAATTTTTAGTTTACCTTTTCGTTGCTTGAGTATCCAGCAACATGAACGAAACCCACAGTTTCTTATCGATAGTTGGCCTATCGATGGCGCGTGTGGATCGAGAGAACAGCTGATACACAGCTCAGGAATATATTGGTTACAATTATTTTGGACGTGATGAGCAAAAATTTGGGGGGAATGCTTTTATGTTTTTGTTATGAGCTGTCATCTTGCTAGGGAACCAGCAGTGTGCAAAGATTGGTAGGGGATGGTGCCAAGGGGACACTTATGCCAAATTGCTGAGGCGGCCCGAGAGATGCCCTCCAGGGACACAAAGGTCGATAAGATGTCGTAGGTTGAGACGACTTCTGAGCCTGTTTGTCGTCAGATCAGAGGCAAGTCTATGGGAGTGGGCCACCAGTCGGTCATGATACATAATAATAACCAAACTAACAAACAAAACTGCCGGTGTGCATATTAATTTGGGGAGCATAATGGCAAAGCGTCCAAATCGCCTCTCAAATCGTATGCCTCTCATACCAGGGACCACACATAGAAGATTCTAGGTTCTTGAGGGTAGTGGAGCACGCTGTACCCCATAAAGGGATCCCCCAGATCCACCACTACGAAGCTTGAGAAGACAATTGAGCTTCAATGTCATAGCTGCAACCGTAGCTACTGCCCGAGACACATGGACTGGTCAAGCGGCGGTCCAGAGACAAGCCAAGGTATTTAACTGCGGTATTCGCATATGGGAATCTTTATCCTAGGAGTCGCACTCGAGCAACTTTTGCGGGTCTCATAGCGATCGTGTTGACTTTTTGATCGACTAACGGGTATGTTCCAGCGGTTCGCCCATCGACCTAAGCCAAGGTACTGATCTGCCCACTGAGATGACAAAATCATTAATATTAATGTGAATGGATTTAAAGTATGTATGTATTTGATTGGCGACCAACCGAGAAGTCATACTACTTTGGAGATTATAGCATTTTAAAGTTGTGCAGATAACAACATACTGCATTAACGATTGTCATGCTCAGCCATCGGCCTATCATCCTCTAGTATAGCATAAAGTAGCACCTACTCCGCGATGCATGCTTCCCCAGGAAAATATAATTCTTAATCTCTTTACATTTATTAAAATTCAAATAATTAACAGTGCTTAACAGCTGATTAATCAGAGTGACCTTGCACCTTTTAGGTGCATGGTCACCCTGCTTTAGTTATGTTCCACACACAAAAGAAATAAATTGCAAATTCCTGGCAGGAATTTTCCGCAGTGCTGGATACAAGCCTTTAACAATAAGAACTGCCTAAGCTTGTTGTAATTGAGGAGGTAATTGGTTCCACAAACGAACAGTGTGTACGAAGTATTGACGTTCTGAGCAGGATAATTTATGACGAATGTTATTAATATTTTTAGTTCTGGACGATGAGCTGAAACATAATTTGTCAAATAAGTAGCATGGCTCCTGTGTAAAGATAGTTCGGTGAAAAAGCAGTAGATTTTTAAAGTCGGTACAAGATTTAAAATTTAGTTGATAAATTTGTTTGGCGAAACTTGATATATGCTCTCTTGTTTGGTCATATGTTGAGACTTGATTGGAAAGATACTCAATTTTTCTTACCTAGGTAAGTTACAACGTAAATGTCAAAAAATATACCTGGGTAAGGTAAAAGGTAAACGGAATTTCTAGTACCTAGGTAAAGGTACAAAAAGGGTGCTTTTAAATTTAAAAGAATGGTTAAAAATGGAATATTGTGATTTTATATGATGTTCTATATAAATGTACCTTTATGCTATCTCGATTTTTATAGCCTTGTAGAGGCTAGTGTCCAGATGTTTGTAACGCATAGAAGGAAGCATCTCCGACAACACAAAGAATATATATATGCTTGATCAGCATGACGAGCTGAGTTGATATAGTCATGTCCGTCTGTCCGTCCGTATGTCCGTCTGTTTCTATGCTATCGCTGCTTAAAAGTAAAAATGGCCTGCCGTCAGTGGCAACAATTTTTCCGACAAACAATTATTGCCTCTTCATTTGACCCACGAGGCATTTCCTTTTCTTTCGTAGCATTTAGCCTTCTGCGGTCGGTCGCATCGTAGCTGCAACTTAGCCCTAACGACTACGCAGCAGCGCAGCCAACTTCAGACAATGCCGGGTGAAAAAAGCTGTGCTAGTCTATATAAGCCCATGAGACAGCTGTAGCATTCTCTGTGCAACACGATCATCATCACTTACCACTCTTGATCAGCAGTCACGACAATTTTTAATCGGTTCAACTTAAAACTGCAATTGCTGACCAACTTTACGGAGGCAACTTGCCAGAAATGCATCATTTACTTTTCCATCGAGCTAAACGAAAGCTTTGGTAGCCAAGTGCGAGTTAAGTGTTCCAGTTAAGTGCCAGTGCTCTGGATTATTTTAAAAAATTTGTTATTCATTTTATTTTATAATAAGAATATCTTAAAACACCACATAAAATATTTTATATGCGTATATTGCAGACGTTTTGCATGACAATTTCTTATAATTCGCCGTCCATCGAAGGAATTTTTTTTAGAGTTTTTTGAGCACAGGTCGGTATACTAGACAATTACCTTTTTATACCTTTCTAGAGGGTATATTAAAATTGGCAAGATGTTTGTAACGCATAGAAGGAAGGATCTGCGACCACATAAAGTATGTATATTCTTGATCAGCATGACGAGCTGAGTTGATATTGACAAGTCCGTCTGTCCGTCTGTTTCTATTTTATCTCCTCCGTCAGTTTTAAAGCTATCTTAACCAAACATTGCACGAAGTCTTTAGGTACAATTTCGCTGCACATTTCTCGGAACCGGCCAGATCGGATGACTATAGCATATAGCTGCCATAGGAACCATCGAAATGTTGTTTTAGTGAGAAAAACTTTTTTGTCAACGCAAACGTCCCCAAAAATCGTATTTATTAGTTTTCTATGCTTTCACATAATTCCACCAAGTTTGATAAGACAACTGTATAGTATAGCTGCCATAGAAATTAAGTGTAGGAAAAGTATTTAGGAGGCCTTGTCAAAAATGTGTACATTTGGTCGAACGTACATATTTGTGTCAGTGGAATCAGGCTACTAATTTATATAAATCATCAAATCATACAATCGTACGACCGAAGTTTATATATCCCTGTAGCTTGTATAATTTATATAAATTAAGGTTTTAAATGATTTTCGTCGAACAGTCTTAGCTGACTTATTGCCCAAACTTAGCAATAAATGGCGCCACAACTTTGACTATTTGCTTGCCAGTTCTTATATGACAGCTATACGATATATTCATCAGATTTTGACCAACTAGAACTACACAGAGAAAAAAAAAGTTCAAGTTCATATTGATATTCGCAGGTTAATATGAACTTTTAAAAATATATTTTTATACCCGTTACTCGTAGAGTAAAAGGGTATGCTAAAGTCGTGTAAATGTATGTAACAGACAGAAGGAATCGTTTCCGACCCTATAAAGTATATATATTCTTGATCAGCATCAACAGCCCAGTCGATATAGCCATGTCCGTCTGTCTGTCTGAGTGAACTCGTCGATCACAAAGACCGACCATGGCAGCTACAAGAAGTAGTCAATCGATCCGGGCGGCTCCGACATATTAGCAGCTTGCATTCAAGAACACTGCAATAATTCATCTCGATAGCTTCAAAACTGAGGGACTAGCTCGCGTAGAAACAGACAGACGGACGGACAAAGCTCAATCGACTTAGCTCGTCATGCTGATCAACAATATATATGCTTTATGTGGTCGGATATCATTCCTTCTATGCGCTACAAACTTCTGTGTAAAATAATAATACACTTTTCAAGTGTATAATGACAAACGTGTTTTCAAATTATAATTTTAATTATCTGGACTAACAATTTGCATTTTTACACTTTTTATTTTGCTTCTAAGTTAGAAGTTCTAACCATTTAAGCAGTCGCACTTAAGGTTGAAAAATTTTGGTGAGTTTATGCCAAAAAAGGCCAAAATACCATGTGTGCAGCTGTATTGATGTCTTCCAGGGCTGCAATTTGGGCTGGCTTGTCCCTGTAATCGAGAGACTTCACGTAGCCCTACAATAAATAGTCTAGTGGGGTCAAATCACACGATCTTGGTAATGGACTGGTCCAAAACGTGAGATTTATTGCTCACCAAACTGGCCCCTCAATTCGTCCATGGTTTCGTATGCAGTGTGGCACAACTTCACTTGAAAATTTTGAATTTCCGCAGATTCTTAACAGAGTCTGCTACCCAGCAAAAAATTTAATTGGCATATACTTGGCAATTAATTTTTATAGCTAACCCTTCAAATATGGAATGTTCTGGTCAAACGCAAACGAACGTTGGGAAGATTCTAACCGAAAGTCGACCTATCGGTGAGCATACGTGTGAGGTTAGTCCTACTAGTTAGATAACCATGGAGCTAACTGGTATTAATAACTGTTTTGGTTTGAGTATTTCTATTTGGATTTTAACTGGTAGCTCTCACTGGTAAGCAAATTCGTCAGTACTAACATATACATTGTATTAGATATATAAGAATATGTCGTGGATCTATTTAGACGTGTCGTAGATCAGGAGACTAAAAAATAAAGAAATGTCCTTGTACTTTAAATTATGGTTTTCCTGGATAACTGTTTTCTGCTAGGACCATGATATGAAGGTGTATTTACACCTCTGACGAGCAAGGCACAGATGTTGGTGAAAAATACAAACAAAGTATGCGAGTTAGAAAAGCAAGTCAAAGCAGGCGAGTGAATGTTTCTAGCGACGGAGAATGAAATGTAAAATCAGTCTGCCAGACGTGGTCGAGAGCACAACCATAGAAAAACTAACATAGAAGCACACTTTGAAACGCCTCTCTTTTTTGAGTGATGTTAACTCCATTGTGACAAGGAGATACTTCAATAGTGACAACAAAATCTGTTACTCAAAATTATTGTCGACATAGGAAAACACGGTGGTTAGAGGGAGATGGACATAGTCAAAAAAAAAACTCAGAGAGTCAAAAAATAACTCAAAGAGCCAAAATGACAGCGAACAGCTGACAAATGTCTGAGTGAAAAGTTGTCGACGCAGCAAAATGTGTTTCTATGTTAGTTTTTCTATGCTGGCACTTGCTAAGCTATAGCAATAAGATCGACATATATGATTTAAATGTTTTTTGGACCTTAACGTTTTGTATCAACTTGTATTTTTCTTTATTTATTTTATGTATCTGCTTCAATTTAGCTCAAGTCTCTCAAGTATTTCTTACTTCTTCGGCAATATCATTTTGGAGGTGGACACAACAAAGCAATTATTTATCAAGCAATAATTTGTCAAGGCCGCATTCAAGGTGAAAGTAAGCTTTTGTTCTTCCAAAATAGAGCGAGTTTGTATAATTAGGCAGTCAATCATTATTTACTTAATTATACTTCAAATTTGCGGTATCATTTTTGAGGTAGACACAGATATTTACGGCATGATGGATAATGAGCCCTTACGTGGAGTATCATCAACTTGTTTGTTCTTTATTCGTTTTAATTAATCGCTTCAGTTTCGTTCAAGCCTCAAGTATTTCTCATCGATCTTATCCTGAATTTCTACACACTCCATGCCTTTGATTTTCTTCAAGACATCATTAAAATATTATACTTCTTTCTCTCAGCTCCAAGCTCATATACATTGAAACTAGAGTTATCCAGCTCGTCATTAAGTATAAATTTCGCGCGTTGCCAATGTGTTTGTGTTTTGCGTACCAGCCGAAAGAGCTCCTATAGTCCACTGCTAAAACCACTTCCACCGAGCCCAGCAATAGGGGGTTAGGGGTTTCACGTCAAATTGGTTATCAAGTAATTTGTTTTAAAATTAAATCTCGTACAACAAAGTGTAATGTGAAAAAATTAGCTGACGTCACCAGGCTACACCCAGGTCTTGAGATTAACTGGTTATATATAATATAATTTTCAGTGTTGATATACACTTTGTTCTTATAGAAAAGATTAAATAAATATAGAAAATATACTTTTGAGTTATATAGCACATTTAGCTGTCCCCTCAGTCTTGGCAGCAGTGGTGTAGAGCAGAGGTTGGCAAGCCCTTGCTCCCATTGCTCCGAGACATTTTTTTTTGGCAATTAGCGCCCGTCAGTCTCATAATAAACTACGTCGCAAATAAATAGCCTTCTTCCATCAAAGAAATGAAACATTTCTTGAAATGATAAGAAATGAAGTAAATGATATAATTTCTTGCTTACGATTTGCCTTTTCATTTGCCCTTCATTTCTGTCATTTCTTAAGGATTACATTCCCCACGAAGGAGTTTGGTATTTTTTTAAAAAAGTACTCGCTGCTCTCTGGAAACAGAAAGTGCCATTACCAACAAACTGTTGATTTGAATTTAAAAACTAGGCGCAACTTTGTTTAAAATATAAATTAGTAAGAACAAGTAAGAGCGCTGTAGTCGAGTTTCCCGACTACAAAATACCCTGTTCAATTGAGACACACATGCAAACACACTCACATACACAAACGCATACACACATACGAGCGCACACACACACACGCGGGCTGCACAGGTAGGCATAACACCAAGGGTGCATTTGCTTATTGGCTTTTCTAATTTTTAGGGTAATTTCGCCTTTGATTTTAGAAAATATTTGTTAGAAATTTAGGTTATTTTGCCCCAAAATTAAGAAAATAAATGAAAGGAAAGACAATAAAATTAAGAAAAGGATGATTCATGATGGATGATGATGATATTGATATGTGAGAGAGAGTTGAGATGGTGTGTGGGGGAGATCACAACAACACCCGAACAACCAAACAAAAAGATATCGATCTCACATTTAAATCGTACATTTATATTCGCAATATCTATAAGCCCTCAATTTTTCATCAAGATCGGATGAGAAATAACCGAGTTAAAGAACGTTGCATTCTTTTCGGCTGTCCCACCTCAGGCACACATGAAGGTTATTAAACATTTCTTTCCATGAGTAACGGGTATATTGAAGTCGGTTAGAGCTGACTTTAACTTACGCTCTCGTTTTTTTTTTGGTATAGAACAAATATTAAGTTTGGCATGAAAAGCACACGAAAGTGGGCTACACTAAGAAAAAACTAGAACGAATAATTTGAGTACGAACGCTCTTGAAAAAAAAATTAGTCGTTCGTGAATTTTCAAGAATTTCGCTCTTGGAATCGAGATAAATTCGTTCTAAACGTTCTCAATTTGGATTTTTATAGGCAAGGGGGGTGAGGGCAACTTAACTTAGCTTTGGAGTCGCTCTCGCAGAGAGTGAGGGCGCATGCGCAGTTGGTCGTTGAGAGAATAGCGTTGGACTCGCTCTCGCCGAGAGTGAGAGCGCATGCGCAGTTTGTTGTTGTGCGTTGCGTACGAAAGGCAACTGCGTTTATATATGTGTGATTTCGTCGCGTCTTTTACCTTACGGAAGAGAAAAATTCACTCTTGAATCAAGAATTTCGCTCTTGGATCAAGAATTTTCACTCTTACTGTTCTTTTGAGAACGAATGCTCTTGATTCAAGAGCGAAATTCTCCATTTTTTCTCTGAGTGTACTTGATTTCTTTTACAATTTTCTTTTGTGGAAGACAAGGCAACTGTTGTACTCTCCACAGGGCCTGATGGGCACTAACTAACACACGGACGCAGGCATTGAGAAGGTCCAACAGATTTTTGGTGATTACCTAACACTCAAAAAACAACTCTCCCTAAAAAGTGAAATTTTCGCCCTAATTTTCGAAAATCGTACTAAATAAAGGGGCCAAAGGCGACTCGACTTATTTTTAAGGAAAAATTTTCTAAAAAATAAAAAAGTGTTCTAAATTTCTTTGCAATTTTTCTAAAAAGCTTACACAATTGTAGCCGAATTTTGCTGTTGTTGCTTTGGAATTCCCAAGCGGTTATGGCAGCGCTGGCATGAGGAGGCAGGTACTGGCTGGCAGTTGGCAGGCAAAAGCCGTCTGTCAGTATGAACAAAACAGATCTCAAAGATGGTAAGAGATGGAAGTTTGACATTTATGGGACAAATATTTCTTTTACTTGCAGGCTCAAGTTTGTTTTCAAAAAAAAGTTCAAATCTCCCACAATTTTGTAGATAGATCGTTCGTATCTTATATTTACTAATCAAGATTGTTTATCGATCCGCCAAAGGAATGGTGAAGATCGGATGAACGACAGTCGAGTTATAAGAACAACAAACAATTATGATGGGTTGCACCGACCGCAGCTGCGATGAGCAGCACTTCACACACTTGATGGCTTTTTTACCACTTTGTGTGGCTTCTAATACCCTTGTTTCACTAGCACATTCTAGAGGTCATCCGTTGGATGATCTAAATGACCTCATTCTTTCCCCATAAGAGATAAATGACCATTTGCTAGATCATCCTCGACGGCTGATCAAGAAACTACCACGATGATCTAGCCACTGTCACAACATATACATAGCTATTTTCCGCTAAAAGGCTAGAGTTTCTATCGATATGCTATCGAACTACCCAAGTGTCACCAGTAGGAACAGCTGCTCTGTCAATGGCATTCCACGGTCGGAGAGGGTTTTCGCTCAGTGGGTGGGGGTTTAGCACGTCGGAAACTGACTACATGCGATTGCTTAGCCAAGGCTACCGCCAAATGTTCCATTATTTGGTATAAAATGTTAAAATGCAATTATATTTCTTCTGATGAATCCCGAGAGCTGGCTGTATCGTGGAGGGACTATCAGGAGAGCATGCTGCTTGACATGTGGAAGGCGAACTTTGATTTACAATCCAATTCAATCAGCTGTTCTTTGTTTACGTTAGTGTGACCGTAAACAACATTCGTCAGTGGAACAAGTTAACATCCACTTTTCAAGAATATGATTGAATGTTTGCCAGTGGAAAAAGGGTACAGGGTATTATCACTATGCCTTTGGCAATCTGCACAATTAATGCAGTGACATCCGACTGGACGTCGATAATTGCCTCTTCCGACATTTTTCGAAAATGGTGCCTCAAAAGGTCAGCAATGAGGTTGGTTTGGGACACCAAGCTCTGGATGGCAGAAGATATCCTGTCGGCGACTGGTGAGCTTTGGCTTTTTTTCTGAAACGAGGTAAACTTTATCAGAAAACCACTTTGAAATTGTTTACTTACATATTGGTATACCGACTCAGTTTCAATATCAACATTATTCAGCTCGCCACGTATTTTTGGCAACAATGTTCTAGATATTGTTTTTCGAGTTGGCAACTTATATGGGCACTGTGAGTCATCTTCTATCAGTTTCCTAAAATCTGACTCGTCCACTATCCTCAAGGCATGGTGTACTTTAGCGATCATTCGAGCCAATTGACGGTCGATTTGCTGGCTCTGACATGCAGTTGCTGGCTTGTACACAAAACTTGTAATCCTTTTTTGGCTTATAAGTCCGACCTGCTCGACATTTTCATCAAGCACAGAGTTGTCGTTGTTGTCGTTCTGTCGGACTACTGGTTCCACTGCTGCCGGGTGTTTGCATTTGAGGTGACGACTTAAATTGCTTTGTGAATTTTCACTTTTACCGTACTTTTGAGAACGAATGCTCTAGATTTAAGAGTGAAATTCTCTATTTTTTCTCTTAGTGTACAGGCTATAAAAATATTGGAAACCTAGCTTCGGCGCGACCGAAGTTTATATAAATAAAAGTTTTGAATGATTTTCATAGAACAATTCCATTTCCCAATAGATGGCGCCACTTTCGTGTGGCTGTGGCAGCCCTGGCCACTTCTGGTCACACCATTCTTCGAGCACCATCCCTACGCAGTAGCAGAACGACAACACAAGCGCCATCCCTGACGCGCAGTTTCTAGGTTACCATCGGCCAGCGCGGCACGCGCCCGCATAGCTCCGTTCGACTTGGCGATAATTGTTAGCTTAAGTTATATTCAATAAAGATAGTTACTTATCAAACCTAGTAGCTAAAGTGGTGACCCGCGACGATTGAAAAACGACAAACACGCAACTTCTGCAACAATTATCTAATGCGTAAAACATAACGACCGCAAATTCACACACACACGCACATACAGTGACGCCGTTGTGAAATTCATTTCGAAGAACAGTTTTCGATCAGCATATTCAGACAGCAACACGCTAACTGAAGACGACCGCGATTTCGACAGCAGCCACCCAAATCTTCAACAGCAGCCAGCCAGATCCTCACCAGCGGCAACGGAGCCATCTCGATGTTTTTTGGGCATTTTGTCACATACACACACACGACAGACGCCGCGACGAAACAGCAAAAGCACACGCACACAGACACATGCTAACGGCGTCTGCAGGCGAATTTTGGCGCGTCGCCGGCAAAGTACACACACACAGACAGCATCTACCAGCGCTCACTCCCATACACAAATAGCATTTTTTTGTACAAATGACACCGACCGCTGTCCGCGCATGTAGTCCACCGACCTCCTGTCTGTCGCCCAGGTCCTTACACGTCCAGCTGTCCACTTCCGGCTGCAGCCAAAGCATTCCACGTCAGGCTGTCCACGTGTGAAAACGTCCACCTGTCCACATCCTGCTGCAGCCAATGCATTCCACGTCAGACTGTCCAACAAACGCTGCCCACGAAAACATTCATCGTCAGCCTGCCCTACACCGCTGCTCGCGCCTCCTATTTACGCGCGCCTAACCGACTCATCAACTACATGTAACCGATCTCACGTTGGTCAAGCATCCGACCAATTTTTCAGATCTTACATTGTACGCAGCCTGCCAGACGATCGATCATAAATATGGAAGTACGTCGCACACCTGACCGACCACTAGCAACATGCTACGACTCGAGACGCTCTTTGTTTGGCAATTGATGCCAGCCTGAGTCTACCTACAAGTTTTCGATCTCACCACGAAAGTCCTTAACGAGAGGCACCACGAAAGTCCTTAACGATAGGCACCACGAAAGTCCTTAACGATAGGCACCACGAAAGTCCACAACGTGTGGCAATCGAAAGTCTCTACTCGGGGTACAATACCCAGTACTATTGACTCTTCAACTTCAACCCTGATCGAACGAACTTGCTTATCGATCCCCAATCGAAGCAACGGCCTTAACGCCGCAACCTCAACCCAGCTTTGGCGAACTTGCTTGTCGACCACCACTCGACGCCTCAACGCGAGGTTACCATCGACGCAACTTCTCCAATCTGTACTCTGTGCACATGCTCAGTACTACGGATTCACCAGTTGCTATACTCAACGGAAGCGATTTATCGACCCAACTTCGACACAATCATCACAGCGAGAACTATACGCAGGCTTTCCTCCACATTGGGACTTGTACAAATCCTGTAGATGATCATCACACACCCCGGACATACATTCATCCCAGCTTTACTTAAACTCGAAAATCATCCGTTCCCACTTGGTCTCTGGAGGGGGAGTACTGTGGCAGCCCTGGCCACCTCTGGTCACACCATTGATCGAGCACCATCCCTAACGCGATAGCAGAACGACAACACGCGCCATCCCTGGCGCTCAGTTTCTGGCTTGGCTCCCGCCAAGGCGGCTGGCGGTAGCATCGCGCTTTACAATCGAACAATAATTGTTAGCTTAAGTTATGTTCAATAAAGCTAGTTACTTATCAAACCTAGTAGCTTAATGGCCAGTTCTTTATATGGCGGATATTTGAGATATTCATCCGAATTTGATCAAAATCGTCAAAATTGTGCTGCAGCAGAAAATATATGTAACTTGGAAAGATTAAAGACGCTACCATTAAAAACAAAACTTTTTCAAACTTAGCGGAATTATGTGGAAGCATAAAATTTTAATAAATATTAAGTTTGGAGGCGATAGCACTGGGAACAAAAAAGTTCTTTTTACTAAGATTTTTTCAGACTTAGAAAAATCTGATAAGATAAGAAAAGATTTTCTATGGCAGCCATACTAAAGGGTGATCCATTAAGAAGTTTTTTTTAAAATACAAATAAAACACAATAAATGGAATTGGATGGTGGAATCTTTATTATAATATCTCTGACATTTACTTTTTAAAGATAATCAAGTGTTGACCGGGACTACACCGTAAATGGTCCATTCGGCTGGTCCAATTTCGGATCAGTCTTTCCAGCATTGCTATTGGTAACTCGCGAAAAACGCAAGTAATGTGGGCTTCCAAGTATTGAATCGTAGCTGGCTTATCGACGAAGTTTTTTGACATCACGAATCCAGAGCCCATTGACTGAAATTCAAGGACAAAATTCAAGTCTGGCGGCTTCCATTCTTGAACCAGATGGATTTTGTAAGCCTTTAAACCAAGATCCTTGCGTAAAGTTGTCGCCAAGTTGTCGAATACGATAAACCCAAGTGGTGAGATTATCGTCGAATCGATAGGTCACGGTCTGCAGTCACACTCTCCGCTGCAATTGAAATATTCTCCTCACTACGGGCTGGATGTGGTCGCGTACTATCATATAACGTACACTGAGACTAAAATTTGTCGATGGTTTTGCGAATAGTGGTCTCGGAAGGTCGATGATACACACCATATGTAACTCGAAGTGCACGAAAAACATTTTTCACAGAACGCTAATTTTCGTAATACAGCTGAATAATTTGGAGACGGTGTTGCGGTGTGAGTATTTCCACGATGATTTGTCAAACAATCCTTAAAAATAAGATGACAGAATGACTCCAGTCCCGGGTGATATTTAAAACGAGAGCGTAAGTTAAAGTCGGCTCTAACCGACTTCGAAATACCCGTTACTCATGGAAAGAAATGTTTAATAGCCTTCCTGTGTATCTGAGGCGGGACGGCCGAAAACAATGCAACATTTTTTTAACTCGGCTATTTATCATCCGATCTTGATGAAAATTTCAGGATATTGCGAATATAAATTTACGTTTGAAATTTCAGATCGATATCTTAAAAGTTGTGGGAGTTATTCAACATTTTTTATTGTGGGGGCGGGGGTGGGCGTGGCAAACATTTGAAATAAACTTGATCTGCGTGCAGACAATAGGAGTCTAGATTTCAAATTTGGTTGCTCTAGCTCTTCTAGTCTCTGAGATCTAGGTGTTCATACAGACAGACGGACGGACGGACAGACGGACATGGTTATATCGACTCGGCTGTTGATGCTGATCAAGAATATATATACTTTATATGGTCGGAGATGCTTCCTTCTATGCGTTCGTGAGAAAAGTTAAAAGACCTAAACTTTTGAGAAATTGGGCCTTAGTCAACTTACTTCCGCATTGTTGATGTGTTCGGAAGAAAAGACATTGCGCCCGCAAACGCACTGGATTCCATTAAAGAAGGTGAATCCAGTGGTTGATGTGGTACCAGGTGCAGTTCTTCAGCTTAACCCAGGCGTTCTTGCATTCCAATATGTAGCGATATTACTTACTGGCTTGCATCCCCAATTTGCCAAGGTAAAACCAACAAAATGTTCTTTAATGGTTGAGTTCTCATATGCAAGCGACTCTTGCCTGCCCTTTACAAATGTTCTAATGCATTGCATTGCAAAAGAGCGCTGCTGCGACTGCGCTTTGGTTAATCATCTGTATGCGCTTAGACAGCTGCGCAGCTGCAATTTCTAGATGTAGAACAGGCGAGGTGAGAAGACTAACAATAGCGGAGATCGAAGCAAACAAACATATTTTGGTGGCAAATGGCCATTAAACTTGAGCAGTTAATTAGGGTTGGCAAAGTTAAACGAACTTCACATGTGCGGCGATTAGAAGGGGTTCTGCTCCGAACATCACCATTAGCTGCTGGTCCCGACACATCGATCTCGTTTTTATGCGGAGTTATTCAGGTCGCAGCCGTTTCGCGTCGAGTGGACTCCGCCTTGAAGCCATGAAAAAGCTTCTCGGATTCGGTGTTAAACTGTACCGCCCCTTTTTTATATATAGATATATTAAAATAATTTACTTATAACATTCAGAATATACCCTAATATTCGAATTCTTATAAAATTAAATTTTGTATTTTCATATTAAAGATGCATCCAGTTACTTTGATACTCAAGGACCTAGTTTCTCCCTCGAACCGCCAGGTCGAATTGAATTCATGAACACTGTTGGAAGCACTGTGGATTGTATTGTTGATGGAAATCCGGCCCCAAATATTCAATGGCTGGATAAGGAAAATAATCCCATTACATCTATATCTAAGGTAAAAGCCAAATTTTTAAAAATGTTGTAAATTAACTATTAAAATTTGTTGTCCCTCGCAGTGGTGTACGCGGGGGGAAGGGGGGTTGGGGTTTGTTGGTTAAACTCCCCCCTTGAGTATATATATTTATATGGGTGATTCTTTTACGGTGATCAACACTGAAAAAAATTATATATAAACTTTGGCAGCAATATATTAAATAATTTAAAATGGTATCATATCCATTTTCTGACCGATCGGTCCTATGGCAGCCAAAAGGTATACAGGCATGTTCTCAACTCCACGGCAACTTTTGGAAAGTGGAATTGATTCATGTTCTCGCAACACCAAAACGAAAAAGTTTTTAGTAAAAAAAATGAAAAGTAATTGACAAATTACGCACTTGTAAAATAGCTAGATGTACATAAAGTAAATTTTTCATAATTTTGAAATTGTAAGTGAAATTTGATTTGCATTTAAGTCTTTAATTGATTTACAAAGATTTATATACCATTGTAGAGGGTATATTCAAATTTTCCAGATGTTAGTAAGGCATAGAAGGAAGCATCTCCGACCACATAAAAAAATTCCGTTGTCCGTGCCGGTAAATGGCTACTATTTTTTGGATGTTTGTGGTTTACACTGTGCACCTCATTGTTACTGGTTTAAAAACATTATTAACATGATATAGCGCCTTCTAATTGAGCCCTACTTCTCTTATCTCTTGTATTTAAGGTTCGACATATTCTGGCAAATAGTTCACTTTATTTCCCCCCTTTTGCGGCGGAAGAATTTCGTCAGGATGTACATTGGTCGGTTTATCGTTGTATTGCAGTTAACTCAGTCGGTACGATTATTTCACGAGATGTGGTTGTCAAAGCAGGTATGTAAAAATATTTTATTAACCCTTTGCTTTTCGGTTAGTGTATAAGTTAATAAATTTGAGTACTTTAAGCCAAAGGTACAAAATTTTATAATAATTGTAAATGTACAAAAAAAATCTTCTTTTTAATCTTGGAGTAAGCCCGGCATGAGCTTGAAAATTCAATCTCGACATACAGAATATTCTACACAATTCAAGCTTTCAGGGATTGGTCAAGCCTTTCGAACTTGTATCATCCCAAATGTGCTTACTTCAAACCCTTTCTAGATCACATGTTCATAAGTTGGAGAGCTACAGAATTTAAGTAGCATTTTTGACATGCGGCGACAAACGATAGCGATGGTCATGTGCGAAAAGATGCCATTCCATTCGTGTTCAGTGCGCATGGTCGTGGGTTCAAATCCCAGTTGAGCCCAAAAAGTTTTTATATTTCTTTGTTTTTCAGAAGTCTTAAACAAACCAAAGCTGGTGTGGTCTCTTTGAAGTGTTATAAGGATGTCCTATGGAATATGGCGGAGGAAAGAAAGAAGAGAGGTATTTTTCCTGGGATTAAATCAATATTAAATATCGAGCTCAAAAATAATCTCGATCATGCTTCAACTGGCTCAGCAACAATTTTTAAGAAAATTTGGGTCTTGGGTCTTCTCCCAAAAGAAGAAATGAAATAGGGCCCCAAAAATTAGTTTTGTGGTCTTATTTCATTTTTATTAGAAAATAAGACCACAAATTTTAATATGAATATTTTGGGGTCTTATTTCATTTTTCTTATTTTGGCTAAAATATGAAATATATTCTAAGAACTCCAATAAGGGTTAATTTTCTTATCTGCAGGTGTTCTTAGACTAAATATTTGATACTCGCAATTTTTGTACAGATGTGCAAAAGTACCGTTTTAAAATTAGTCCAGTGATGAGCTTTTAAGCATGTTGATCAGATTAGTGATTTACATTGTACGAAGTAGACGTAAAATTATGGAACTATGAAATTTTCATTATTTAATTAAAAAAATAGAGGAAAGCTAACTTCGGCTCGACCGAAGTTTATATACCCTTGTAGCTTGTATGATTTTTATAAATTAGTAGCCTGATTCCACTGACACAAATATGTACATTCGGCCAAATGTACACATTTGTGACAAGGCCTCCTATATACATTTTCTACACCTAATTTCTATGGCTGTTGTACTATATAGTTGTCCTATCAAACTTGGTGGAATTATGTGAAAGCATAGAAAACTTGTAAGTACAAGGTTCGGGGACGTTTACGTTGAAGACAAAAAAGTTTTTCTTACTAAAAAAACATTTTCGACTGATGGTTCCTATGGCAGCTATATGCTATAGTCATCCGATCTGGCCGTTTCCGACAAATGTGCAGCGTAATTGTACCAAAAGACTTCGGGCAAAGTTTGGTTAAGATAGCTTTAAAACTGACTCAAACCATAAGCATAAGTAGTTCTGGAAATGAAACACTTTTTTAATGGATAGCTTGCATCAATAATGAATAAAATATTTTATTTGAACTCAAGGAAGAAGAAAACGCTAACACTAAGACTCATTTTCCGATCGATCGGTCTTAAAGCAGCCGTCAGATGCGTTCTACACTAAGATTGAACTGGGAAGTTCATGTAACAGCCTTCTTTGTGGTTTTGTGTTTTCCTGTTTAAATTTAATAGACCTCGAGCCAGCTATAACTTGCTAGTTTGATTATAATAAATATCGTAAAAAAGTCACATATGAAAAAAAACAATTTTTTCTCACTAAGACCTATTTTAAAACCGATCGGTCCTATGATAGCTGTATGATAAGATATCCAATCCAGGCTTTTGAGACGTATTATAAGCATTCAAGTGAAAAAAATTATATTTGGGGTTACCAAGCACAGCTTTATGATTGGCGCGAAAATAAATCTTTAAATTTAAGGGCGGTGTTCACTCGACGCGAAAAAAGACTACGTATTGACACTACGTTCTGTTACCAATCATGTAGGGAATAAGTGCTTTTAGCGCCTCTTTTTTGAGTTGACGTATGGGAAAAACGATGCGAATCGATATTTATGAGTGAAAATTGAGTAAGGAGAAGAACCAATCGCATTGCTGATGGACTGGGTATGAAGAATATAGAAATGCTGACCTTTTGGGACATCATTTTGGGGAAAATATCGAAAGAGGCAATTACTAACGTTCAATTGGCGGTCACTGCTCTAATAGATTGCCATAACGCATATTGGTA
This sequence comes from Lordiphosa magnipectinata, assembly GCA_037044535.1. Taxonomy (NCBI): domain Eukaryota; kingdom Metazoa; phylum Arthropoda; class Insecta; order Diptera; family Drosophilidae; genus Lordiphosa; species Lordiphosa magnipectinata. Next base: position 24,180 of record JBAMBO010003767.1, read on the forward strand.
AGAACAAATAATTTGAAATTCATTTAATAATAATGAAAATATATTAAACGAGAAGGCCAAGCTAACTTCGTCTGTGCCGAAGTTTTTATACCCTTGCAAATGTTGTTTTTGAAATGTCAGAGTCTAAGAACGCTTACATAAAAATCTAAAAATTGTTTAACAAAAACCCATTTACCGACAGATAATCATCTGATTTCGACCAAATTTCGCGAATCCTTTTGAAAATATATCAAATTAACAATCGAGGAGTTTAAGAAAGATAAAATTTAAAACAGAAAAGTTTTTTCTCACTAAGACTCATTTTCCGACCGATCGGTCCTATGGCAACCATAAGATATAGTCACCCGATGTCGATCAACTTTTTCAAATTAGTTGGAAAGCGTTTAATATTAAGAACCACCGACTTTAAGAACGATTTACTTGAAAACAAAAAAGTTTTTTTCACTAAGACCCAATTTTCGACCGATCGGTTCTATGGCAGCTATATGTTATAGTCATCCGATTTTGACCAAAATTTGCAAATCTGTTTGAAAGCATATAATATTAATAACGGCCGAGTTTTAGGACGCTAACAATGAAAACAAAAAAGTTTTTCTTACTAAAACCCATTTTTCGACCGATGGTTCCTATGACAGCTATAAGATATAGTCATCCGATTTTCACCAAAATTTGCAAATTTGTTTGAAAGCATATAATATTAATAATGATGGAGTTTAAGGCCGCTAACATTGAAAACAAAAAAGTTTTTCTCAATAAGACCCATTTTTTGACCGATGGTTCCTATGGCAGCTATAAGATATAGTCATCCGATCCGGTCGGCTCCGACATATTAGCAGCGTGCAGTAAAAAGAAGACTCTGTGCAAAATTTCAGCTCGGTAGCTTTAAAACTGAGAGACTAGTTTGCGTAGAAACAGACGGACAGACAGACAGACGGACAGACAGACGGACAGACAGACAGACGGACAGACAGACGGACAGACAGACGGACAGACAGACGGACGGACAAAGCTCAATCGACTCAGCTCGTCGCCCTGATGAAGAATATATATAGTTTATGGGGTCGGAAATGAATATTTCTATGCGTTGCAAACTTCTGGGCAGAATTATAATACCCTTTGCAAGGGTATAAAAATGTATTGAAATTGCACATAAAATATGTTTTATTCGTATACTGCATTATCCTGCCAGGGAACTCCTCCATCTTCGGACACAAGAGAATTTCGCACAAATTTGGCATTTCCATCAAAATGATTGATGATCACAGCATTATTGCTGCGCAGGTCATCGACTGCAGCATATTCATTTAACAGTGCGATAAAAGCGCAAGGTTGATTTAAAATAATTACACAAGGCAACAAAATTAGACTTTTTCCAGTATATTGAAGGGTTGGCGATGATTCTAGATGATTTTTGTGTGCTGAACACGAATCTGTTTTCAAAAATAGTCCACTACGTCAGGATTTTTAGTAATTTGACATTAAAGTTGGAAAAAATGTGTATTTTAACCATTTTTATACGCGTTTTGTGGAACTCCTATACTTTTGTTTTGACTTTTTATACCCTTGTAGAGAGTGTATTAAAATTGTCCAGATGTTTGTAACGCATAGAAGGAAGCATCTCCGACCACATAAAGTATATATATTCTTGATCAGCATGACGAGCTGAGTTCATATAGCCATGTCCGTTCGTCCGTCTGTTTCTATGCTATCTCCTACGTCAGTTTTAAAGCTATCTTAACCGAACTTTGCACGAAGTCTTTTGGTACAAATACGCTGCACATTTGTCGGAACCGGCCAGATCGGATGACTATAGCCTATAGCTGCCACAGGAACCATCAGTCGAAAATGTTGTTTTAGTGAGAAAAACTTTTTTGTCTTCAACGCAAACGTCCCCAAACCTCGTATTTATAAGTTTTCAATGCTTTCACATAATTCCACCAAGTTTGATAGGACAACTATATAGTATAGCTGGCACAGAAATTGGGTGTAGAAAATGTATATAGGAGGCCTAGTCACAAATGTGTACATTTGGCCGAATGTACATATTTGTGTCTACTAATTTATATAATAGCCTATTTCCACTGACTTTATTTCTTATCATTTTCATTTCTAAAAATGATGCTGTTTCCATTGACAAATCTTCATCATTTTGGTATTCGCAATGCCACGTTGACAAAAACAGCTGAATGGTTTGATTTAAACAACAGGCGCCACTTTCAAACTCACGGGAGTTTTTGCAATATTTACCCCAAAAAAAGACATACCCGGGAGGAAAGCAATTACCCTGGGCGAACGCATTGTTAACGCCCTGAATTATCAGCAGAAAGCTAAATCCACAACTTATTTTGACTAATTTATATTATAAACAAAATTGCGCCTACTTTTTAAATTCAAATCCACATTTTATTGGTGATGACACTTTCTATTTCCAGCGAGTAACGAGTAGTGCCAGAGAGTAGCGAGTACTTTTTTAAAAAATACCAAATTCCTTCGTGGAGAATGCCATCATTTTAGAGAAATGAAAGAAATGAAGGGCAAAATGCAACAACAATTTGTATGGAAGAAATGATATCATTTTCTTCATTTCTTGTCATTTCAGGCCCTAGCAAAGAGTGTAAGCATATCCACCCCCGTTTGTGACATACTCGGCCTGTAGCCTGTTGCCGCCGCGCGTCTCACGTTCACACCAATACAAATGAAATGAAAAACAAGAAAGAAAGTCGGTCAAGCCCGACTATAACATACTCTGTACCCTTAACGTCGCAGCTCGCATTTGCTCACGAGTTATACTCGCTCATCTCTAAGTTTCACTCTCTCTCTCTCTTCTCTCTCTCTCACTAAGATTGCCGTTCAATAGAATGCTGTGGAGATGGGTGGGGGGTGGTGGGTGTTTACTGGCCGTTTTTTGCTTATAACTTGAGTATCGTTCATCCGATCTTTATCATTGCTTCAGCAAATTGATAAAAAAAACGAGAAGGCCAAGCTAACTTCGTCTGTGCCGAAGTTTTTATACCCTTGCAAATGTTGTTTTTGAAATGTCAGAGTCTAAGAACGCTTACATAAAAATCTAAAAATTGTTTAACAAAAACCCATTTACCGACAGATAATCATCTGATTTCGACCAAATTTCGCGAATCCTTTTGAAAATATATCAAATTAACAATCGAGGAGTTTAAGAAAGATAAAATTTAAAACAGAAAAGTTTTTTCTCACTAAGACTCATTTTCCGACCGATCGGTCCTATGGCAACCATAAGATATAGTCACCCGATGTCGATCAACTTTTTCAAATTAGTTGGAAAGCGTTTAATATTAAGAACCACCGACTTTAAGAACGATTTACTTGAAAACAAAAAAGTTTTTTTCACTAAGACCCAATTTTCGACCGATCGGTTCTATGGCAGCTATATGTTATAGTCATCCGATTTTGACCAAAATTTGCAAATCTGTTTGAAAGCATATAATATTAATAACGGCCGAGTTTTAGGACGCTAACAATGAAAACAAAAAAGTTTTTCTTACTAAAACCCATTTTTCGACCGATGGTTCCTATGACAGCTATAAGATATAGTCATCCGATTTTCACCAAAATTTGCAAATTTGTTTGAAAGCATATAATATTAATAATGATGGAGTTTAAGGCCGCTAACATTGAAAACAAAAAAGTTTTTCTCAATAAGACCCATTGTTTGACCGATGGTTCCTATGGCAGCTATAAGATATAGTCATCCGATCCGGTCGGCTCCGACATATTAGCAGCGTGCAGTAAAAAGAAGACTCTGTGCAAAATTTCAGCTCGGTAGCTTTAAAACTGGAGAGACTAGTTTGCGTAGAAACAGACGGACAGACAGACAGACGGACAGACAGACGGACAGACAGACGGACAGACAGACGGACAGACAGACAGACGGACAGACAGACGGACGGACAAAGCTCAATCGACTCAGCTCGTCGCCCTGATCAAGAATATATATAGTTTATGGGGTCGGAAATGAATATTTCTATGAGTTGCAAACTTCTGGGCAGAATTATAATACCCTTTGCAAGGGTATAACAAGAAAGAAAGTCGGTCAAGCCCGACTATAACATACTCTGTACACTTACACTCGCATTTGCTCAGGAGTCAAACTGCCAGTTAACACCCCGCGCACAACGCGGTGCGCTCTCTAAGTTTCTCTCTCTCTCTCTCTTTCTCTCTCGCACTAAGATTGCCTGTGTTGAACGGTTAGGGTATGTTGTTGTGGTTGTTGGTGGGGGGTGGGTGGTGTTAACTGGTCGTTTTTTGCCCATAACCTGAGTATCGTTCATCCGATCTTTAGCATTCCTTCAGCAAATCGATAAATAATTTTGTTTGCAAGGTATCTCTTGAAGGAACGAACGATCTATCTCAAAAACTGTAGGAGATATGAAGTTTTTTCCAAATTGCGGGGGCGGGAGGGGGCGTGGCGAAAATTGAAAATAAACTTGATCTGCCTGCAAGTATAAGAAATATATGTCCCATACATGTCAAACCTCTATCTCTTACCATCTCTGAGATCTCTTCGTTCATACGGACGAACGGACGGACGGACGGACAGACGGACATGGCTATATCGAATCGGCTGTTGATGCTGATCAAGAATATATATACTTTATAGGGTCGGAAACGATTCCTTCTCCCTGTTACATACTTTTGCACAAACTTAATATACTCTATGTACCTTCGTTACAGAGTATAATAAACATTTTTTTCATTGATGTTAATTATCATGGAAGAAAAAAAACTTTTGAGCATTTTACGAACCCTTGCTTTACTTTGCACGAAGCCTTTTGGTACAAATACCCTGCACATTTGTCGGAATTGGCCGGATCGGATGACTATATTATATAGCTGCAATAGGAACTATCGATCGAAAAGTAGTTTTTGTTAGAAAAACTTTTTTGTCTTCAACGCAAACGTCCCCAATCCTCGTATTTCGTAGTTTTCTATGCTTTTACATGATTCCACTAAGTTTTATGAAAATCGGACAACTATATAGTATAGCTGCCATACAAAAGATGTGTCTAAGAAAAAGTCTAAATAGGAAAAAATTTTTTGTTTTCAATGCTATCACAAAACTTGTCACCAATCAATATTATATGCTACTACACAATTCTACCGAGTTTGATCCAAATCGGATGACTATAGCATATAGCTGCCATAGGAACTATCGGTCGAAAAAGTAGTTCTAGTGAGAAAAACTTTTTTGTTTTCAATGGTAGCGTCTTTATACCTTCCTGTTGTGAATATTATCAGTTTCCACACAATTTTGGGGAGTTCGGTCAAAATCGGATGAATATATCGTATAGCTGCTATATAACAAACTGGCAAGCAAAAGCTCAAAGTAGTGGCGCCATCAAGCTACAATGGTTTATAAACTTTGGTCGAGCCGAAGTTAGCTTTCCTCTATTTTTTTTTCATTTGGATACACTGCAAATTGGAAATATGAAAAAATTCGTCATCTATAGCTTTATGCTTTAGCTTATATGCTTTTTTATGTGTTCATCTACTGTTGATTTTCTGGTTGGGTGGGTGGTATGAATTGTAATTAATTATTCTGCCCGATGCCATTGGTTTAGTATACCAGTTAAATATTAGTTTTTCCTTGTGGCATATTTTTGGACCCTAGTTATAACGTAACGCTAAGTACTGAGCAAAAAAATTGTAAATCAATCTTTTAATACATATTATATTTATGCACAAGTTTCGTCGGTTGCTGATCAATCACTGCTTAATGATGAAGGCACTTCTAATATTAGTTCATCTAAAAGCGCCGACGAAGTTGAGGCATATATGATATTGCAGGAAAATAAAATTGGTGATAAAAGTACATCAATTGTGTCAACAAATAAGCTGGATTCCATTAAGACCTTTTTCATACTTAAATGTGTTCGAAACCATGAAAACATTCTTAACTGGTGGTCAAAATCATCCACAAAGTTCCCACAATTGTATGTGATATCAAAAGTCTTGCTTTCTGGTCCAGCTACGCAGGTTAGCGTGGAACGGCTATTCTCTGGCGTAAAATTTAGAATAAATCTGCTAAGATGTTGCATGGACTCAACCACAATTTAATTGAATTTTAACTCGTTTTATTACACAGGAAGCTTTATCTCAGAATTTAATTTTTTCAATATTAAAAATAAGTACTACTTATACCGGTGCGTACCAGTATACCCAAATAATAATCCGGGTACCGTATCGAAACCTCAAACCGAAATTAGTTGAAAACCGAAATAGAACCTTTAACCGAAACATCCATTTCGGTACGTACCGGTACCGGAACCGAAATTCGTTTCGGGATTAAGCCCTGAACACAATCAATAAATATCACTTGAACATCAAATTACCCCTTAACTAAAAAAAGGCACATTTTTTGGTGAGAGATGCAGCCCTGTTTTTATAGATGATAGTTCACATCATCTAGTTAGAACAGCTTCTGTTTTAACTAGATTTTCAAATAAGAAAATGAAATCTCTTGAAGTTCTGTGACACCGACGAATTCTTCGAGCGATTTGCAAACCAACCGAAGATGAAATCTCTAGAGATTTCTGTGACACCTCTGTATATGGCATATACCAAACCTGCAAGCAAATGGTCAAAGTAGTGGCGCTATCTATTGCTGAGTTTGAGGAATAACTGAGCTAAGAATGTTCGGCGAAAATCATTTAAAACCTTAATTTAAATAAATTATACAAGTTACAAGGGTAAATAAACTTCGGTCGAGCCGAAGTTAGCTTTCCTCTATTTTTTTTGATATTATCGTAAATAACTGTTTCTTAACTTTAAAATAAACCTTCCCAAACATTTCTACGATTTTTTTCAACGAAGATATACCATTTTTTATTACACTCAAAAAACAACTCGCCCTAAAAGGGCCATTTTCGGCCTAATTTTTAGAGACGACCCCACCGAACACGTGGGGGGGGATGTTTGTTGGGGTGCTGTTGTTGTGATCTCTCCCCCATAGCACCATCTCATCTCTCTCTTACATATCAATATCATCCATCCATCATCATCCCCTCCTCCCATTACCCCCCACCCCATTTTCCTTTTCATTTTGCATTAACAATTTTTTTTCTTTTTTTTTTACTTCACCACTGGGGGATTTGAACGCGGGATCTCTCACAAACGCTGAACACGCGGACGGACGCCTTACCCCATAGTTATGACCCCAAACCATAGTAATGAAAGTACGCAGTTGGGCCTGGGATTAAGTCACCGAAGCAGCATTTTTTCTTTTTTATTATACCCTTGCTAAGGGTATTATAATTTTGCCCAGAAGTTTGCAACCCATAGAAATATTCATTTCAGACCCCAACTATATATATTCTTGATCAAGGCGACGAGCTGAGTCGATTGAGCTTTGTCCGTCCGTCTGTCCGTCCGTCCGTCTGTTCGTCTGTCTGTTTCTACGCAAACTAGCCTCTCAGTTTTGAAGCTATCGAGCTGAAATTTTGCACACAGTCTTCTTTTTACTGCACGCTGCTAATATGTCGGAACCGACCGGATCAGATGACTATATAATATATATATATGAGAAAAATCGGTCTTAGTGAGAAAAACTTTTTTGTTTTCAACGTTAGCGTCCTTAAACTCGCTGATGACTGATGACTAGATTCAAAAAATTGGGTCGAAATCGGATGACTATATCTTAACGCTGCCATAGGGCCGATCGGTCGGAAATTGAGTCTTAGTGAGAAAAAATTTTTTGTTTTCAATTTTATAGTTCTTAAACTCGGGGTGTGTTAATTTGATTTATTTTCAAAAAGATTCGCGAAATTTGGTCGAAATCAGACGTTTATCTGTGGGAAAATGGGTTTTAGTTAGAAAAATGTTTGATTTTTATGTAAGCGTTCTTAAACTGTGACATATGCATTTGCAAGGGTATAAAAACTTCGGCACAGACGAAGTTAAAAAAACTTTCTTAAAATTAGGGTTTATTTTATTAGTTTTAGGGCAAAATTCCCCAAATTTGTATTTGTATTTGAAAACAAAAAACAACAGCTGCTTAAAACAGTAAAGTCTGAATTGTTAGTAAGTAAACCAAAAATATTGGATGTGCCTTTAATATACAAGAACCACTGCAGACATTGCTGAAAGCACAGATGTACATTCTAATTCACCTAGTTCATTGCTTAAGCTAAGTTTACACATCCAAACAGGGCTGCAAACCCAAAAAAATTTTCGGAACCTCCGGTTTGCAGGTTCGAACCAAAATTTACAAACAGTTAAGGTTCGGAAATTTAAGGTTCGAGGTTTTTGAACTTTGGTTTTGGTTCGAACCTTGGTTCGTTGCTATATCTGAAGGGAAAAATAGCTAAATTGTCAAAGCTGCGTGTGGCACACACTTCTGTTTGTATGAATGTATGTACTTTTGTTGCTGGACAATTCGGCTGACATGTTTCAGCAGTAGCATGCACCGCGTTGGTTAGATTGGCGCATATGTATATGTATAAGATGAAAAATAAAACGTTCAATACATTGTGCAGTGTACATAGGTGCTTACATTGAAATTGTAGTATATTACAAATAATATTTCTCTGTCTAGAAGTATTGTGGTCTACATGTATGTTATATAATTTACGCATACTTATGAATGTATACATATGTACATAGGTAGGCAAAAAGTACTACATACAATAGCACGCTCTGATTCTTCACGTATTTAAACTGTTTTACACATGTACATACATATAGCTACATTTACATAACAAATAACAAATAGAAAACATTTTTTTTTTAACCGAACCAAAAACTTGGGCTTGGAACGGGTTCGGGTTCATCTATTTTCGTGGTTCGTTTCAGGGCTTGGTTCACAGTAAAAATGAGAGCGTAAGTTAAAGTCGGCTCAAACCGACTTCGATATACCCGTTACTCATGGAAACAAATATTTAATAGCCTTCCTGTATGCCTGAGGTGGATCAGCCGAAAAGTATGCAACATTTTTTTAACTCGGCTATTTATTATCCGATCTTGATGAAAATTTCAGGGCTTATAGATGTTGCGAATACGTCTACGTTTTGAATTTAAGATCGATATCTCAAAAATTGTGGGAGTTATTCAACATTTTCTATTGTGGGGGCATGGGTGGGCGTGGCAAAAATTTGAAATAAACTTGATCTGCGTGCAGACAATAGGAGTCTACATTTCAAAATTGGTTGCTCTAGCTCTTCTAGTCTCTGAGATCTAGGTGTTCATACAGACAGACGGACGGACGGACGGACAGACGGACAGACGGACATGGCTATATCGACTCGGCTGTTGATGCTGATCAAGAATATATATACTTTATATGGTCGGAAATGATTCCTTCTGCCTGTTACATACATTTGCACGACTTTAGTATACCCTTTTACTCTACGAGTAACGGGTATAAAAAGTCGGAATTCCGGGTTCGTACCGGATCGGTTCAAAACCGGTTTGCAGCTCTGCATCCAAATAATTTGGCTTAATTTGAAAAAAATAGACATGATTAAGGATTTTACAGGATTAAAAACTTAAACTATGGCCGGAAAGTTTCATAATTTGGCCAATATAGCCAAATTTTCATGAAAATTTGTCCAAATTATTTGCCTGTGTGAACTTAGCGTTCGACCTATTGCTTAATCTCCCATCATAGTAACAAGTCGTTCCAAAAGAAAAACCTTCTCCTCCTCTGTAAAATTCTTGCTTCAATTATTGCTTAATAGACGAGTGCAGAGGTGCTGCCAACCTAGTATTATACCTTTCCAGCCCTCCCGGTGTGACCGTGGCGCAAATGCCCGAATTTATAATCAACCTACATGAGACAACCAATTGCACAAAAACCACCTAGTTGCAAAATCTAGGTGGATTTCGATTTGAGCAAAAACAGGAACATGCCCTAAGTTAGCAGACAGCGCATGCTGACCCTTAAATATATGACAAAATGTGTTATTCCTTTAACTTGCCTATATTTATTACCCGATTTTTTTTCCAAATTTTCAGAGATAATACGTACTGCGAATATAAATATCAGTTTTTGAGATTGATATCTTAAAAGCAGACAAAAATTTGAAACAAACTTTATCTGTGTGCAGACAATAATTCTCTCTGAGATTTAGGTGTTTATATAGACGAAAATGGCTATATCGACTCTGCTGTTGATGCTGATCAAAAATATATTCTTGATATGCCAAGGTCAAACATTGTGGCGTCGTCTTTTACAACAGGCTAAGATTTGGCATGGCACCTTCACTGTATGCAAAAGTAATAAGAGAGAATAGATCTCACTAGAAGAAATATATAAAAAGCCACCCACTATTTCGGGTTTCTGACTCCCCAAGAAGATAGACTTGGGATACCAGGACCGGGAACGAAAATGTTCGAGTCAAAGGTGGAAATTACGAGCATATTTCAAGAGAATAGAGAAATATCTACAATCAGAGAAAAAACCAAGCCAATCGTGCTTGATATCAAGCAGTTTTGATGTCAAAAGTACGGTAAGACGGAATATTCTTGGATCCAAGCTGAAAATACTGAAATCAAGCATGAATTTTTGAGATTGAAATTCTTGGTTTTAAATTAAATCGGCTTCATATCAACCATAGATCTTCTTGGTTGTACGCATAAGAAGTCTCAATTTCAAGCATAGATCTTCTTGGTTGTAAGCATGGAAAGTCTTGAAGTAAAAAATATATATTGAATAGTCTCGACTTCAAGCATAGATCTGCTTGAAAGTTAGTATTAAAAGTGTCGATTTCAAGAATAGATCTTCTTGGATAAAATATCCTGATATTTTAATTTTATTTAAATATATTTATTATAACTGAAAATATGAAATGATTTTACATATTTAGTACTAAGAACAGTTTGCCGTTGTTTAACGGATATAATATACATATATCCGTCGTTGACGTTGACAGCCGGGTTGACACTTTGGAGATCTTTGAATATGCCGATCCAACCGATGGCATGGATACCGTCACGTCGTCGATTCCATACTGGAAAACAATCAAAAAACGAGAAAATTTCGACCAAACTTCGCCGATCAGTTTGAAAACATTTAATTTTAATAATGACCGAGTTTAAGAACGCTAACATTGAAAACAAACAAGTTTTTCTCACAAAAACCTATTTTTCGAACGATCGTCTCTATGGCAGCTACAAGAAGTAGTCAACCGATCCTGGCGGTTCCGACATATTAGCAGCGTGCAGCCAAAAGAAGACTCTGTGCGAAATTTCAGCTCGATAGCTTAAAAACTGAGGGACTAGTTTGCGTAGAAACAGACAGACTTACGGACGGACAGACGGAATCGACTCAGCTCGTCATGCTGATCAAGAATATAGGCATTTCCCTATTATCGAATGCGACATTCGTACGCATTTAAAGTGAAGAAAAACATATGCCAAAACAGTATTTTATTTTGGCATAAGGCGAAACCTATAGCTCTTGATTAGCACTATAATTTTTGTTAAAGTTGAATGTGGGCAATTGTTCGTTTTCAAAATAATTACGCGACATGTCGCATGCGACATTTTGTTCCATCATACTTTTTATGTGTATCTCATGGTATCTTGTGCATTTTTTTTTTACCATTTGTACCCTCAGAAAGATTTTAGATAGCAAACGTCAGAGAAATATAAATGCACTTTTATCAAAACAAAAGTACAATATCAATGTCCAAATTTTGAAAAATTGCGCCAGCGCGGCCGTAAATCCGAATATTTCGAAATGGGTTATTAATAAATGTAAGATTGGATAACATTAGTTCAATTTTATTCGTTCCATATGAAAATATGGACATCGAAATTTTTGGCTGCGGTTGACATTTCTGTGGAAATGCCCATATATACTTTATGTGGTCGGAGATGATTCCTTCTATGCGTTGCAAACTCCTGGGCAAAATTATAATACACTTTTCAAGTGTATAATAAAAATAAAATTAAATTTTAACAATCAAAATATTAATAATAATAATACAAAATACAACTAAATATATTTTTTCGCTTACCTTAGACTTTCTCCAAAGGCATAGTTTCTGGCGAAACAGTACCTGCTGCCCAGTTGGCGGAATGGCTTCCTTTATGTCATCTCTTTCGACATATGTACTCTCAAATGTAGCGCCAGATTCTAAGAAATTTAAAAAAAAAATAATAATAAAAGGTTTCTGAAAGTAATAGTGACACTGTGCCCATATTTTTTTGATTCCGTTTATTTCTTTGGCCCGAGCAGTTCAATAGAATTTTTGTAAATGCATGTACACATTTGCTCATACGTAAGTGCGTGTGAAAAAAGCACGCAACCACGTGTTTGCTTGCAATTTGCTTTCCTTTTTTTGCATACGCACTTACATATTCACATTTGAATGTTCGCAAATAAGTACATGTGCATGTACTACACAAATTTCTCTGGTCAACAAAGAAGAACATACACTTACACAAATAAAAGACGCGATACATACATACATACAATGCATAGCGACACAGCGTGGCCGCTTCTTTTCTTTGCATCTGTGTATGTATGTATATTTAAATTTATATTTCGTCGCTCTTGCGGCTTCGTACCAGCCGACGCGTTGGCGATGCTGAGAGCGATAATTGGTCTCATTTTTTGCTCGCGCTCTCCGCTCATGGCTTCCCGCACTTCCCTCGCCAACAAGCTCCAAGTCGAGATCAATTGTCTTCTCGTATTCGAGCAGTTTTCGTCTTAAAAAATCAAGAAGAAAAAAAATCTAAATTGATGCCGATTTCAGTCTCGCCAATTCGTGCCAGATTTCTCTGTGTGTATTCTTTCAAATAGCCAAGCAGCGCTTAATGCGCTCTGCAGCAACATGTTCACCTCAATGTTCACCAACTAGAGAGCAGCAACCACCTGTCAGTACGCTGGTTACCGGGTCCTAAAGATATCCCCGGAAATTAATTTTTATACTCTGTACCGAAGGTATGTAACAGGGAGAAGGAATCGTTTCCGACCCTATAAAGTTTATATAATATATTCTTGATCAGCATTAACAGCCGTGTCGATATAGCCATGTCCGTCTGTCCGTCCGTCCGTCAGTCTGTTTGTCCGTCCGTCCGTATGAACGAAGAGATCTCAGAGATGGTAAGAGATAGAGGTTTGACATGTATGGGACATATATTTCTTATACTTGCAGGCAGATCAAGTTTATTTTCAATTTTTGATACGAACCCTCCCGCCCTTTGGAAAAAACGTGTATCTTCCACAGTTTTGATGATAGATGGTTCGTACCTTCTAGAGATATTTAGTAATCAAAATTATTTATCGATTTGCTGAAGGAATGATAAAGATCGGATTAACGATACTCAAGTTATGAGCAAAAAACGGCCAGTTAACACCTCCCACCCCTCCCTCCACCCATAACCACCGTAACATACCATAACCGTTCAGCAGAGGCAGTCTTAGTGAGAGAGAGAGAGAAACTTAGAGAGCGCACCGCGTTGTGCGCTCTAATAGTTTCTCTCTCTCTCTAACTTGCCGTTTGACTCGTGAGAATATGCGAGTGTAAGGGAACAGAGTATGTTATAGTCGGGCTTGACCGACTTTCTTTCTTGTTTTAAATCATTTGTCGATGTACAGTGCTGTTCAACTGAATAGGTTAGACTTTTTTTTTAGGTTTGTATCAAGCACTCCGATTTAAGCGAAATAAATTTTGTTGCATAAAGAAATCAATCATTTGTGAAATAGCAAAGTTTCTGTTCTGTTAGTTTTGTTTTTATATAATTTTTATTATTTTTTCAGAAACATATCAAAAAATCTAAATTTTTTTGGCTCAACTGAATAGGTTTGACCACTAAAACTATTAAACAAAAGTATATAAAGCAAAATTTCAAGGCACTGGGTAACAAATAATAAAGGACACTGTTTTAGCATTATTTAGTATTTGGTATGCCCACCCTTGTTCTTAATTATTTCAAACATACGGTTTGGTAAGGAATCTTAATATTTTTCCATTTCATTTAGTGAAATTGTTGACCAGACTTTTTTAATTGCTTCAACTAGGCTCCCAGAGTCACTTAATTGTCTTCCTCTTTCGTATTCTCTCCTGGACAAAAGTCCCGAAATGTTCTCGATAATGTTAATGTTAGGGGAGTAAGGCGGCCAATCGGAAAAGTCTTTTGGAGCACAGTCTTGTACACATTGGCGCTCATCTTCGAGGTGACAAACTGGAGCTCGCATGTTCCATAAAACGATATGGCTCCCCACACCATTACTCCACCTGCACAAGAGTGATGATGACTTAAAAAACATTCTTCGTTTCGCATATCGTGGAATTGATAATAGTAGCCATCCGGTCCATCGAGGTTGAACTTCTTTTCGTCGGAGAAGACCACCGTCTTCCACTCCTTGTTCCACGTCATGCGTTCTCGGGCAAAGCGTTGTCGTGCTTCCTTACGAGCATCATTGAGAGGTGGTTTTTTTATACTCTGTACCGAAGGTACATAGAGTATATTAAGTTTGTGCAAAAGTATGTAACAGGGAGAAGGAATCATTTCCGACCCTATAAAGTATATATATTCTTGATCAGCATCAACAGCCGAGTCGATATAGCCATGTCCGTCCGTCCGTCCGTCCGTCCGTATGAACGAAGAGATCTCAGAGATGGTAAGAGATAGAGGATAGAGGATATTTCTTATACTTGCAGGCAGATCAAGTTTATTTTCAATTTTTGCCACGCCCCCTCCCGCCCCCGCAATTTGGAAAAAACGTCATATCTCCTACAGTTTTGAAGATAGATCGTTTGTACCTTCTACAGATACCTTGTAAATAAAATTATTTATCGATTTGCTGAAGGAATGATAAAGATCGGATGAACGATACTCAAGTTCTGAGCAAAAAACGGCCAATAAACACCCAGCACCACCCCATCCACCACCGCAGCATTCTATTGAACGTCAATCTTAGTGAGAGAGAGAGAGTGAAACTTAGAGATGAGCGCGTATAACTCGTGAGCAAATGCGAGCTGAGAAGTTAAGGGTACAGAGTATGTTATAGTCGGGCTTGACCGACTTTTTTTCTTGTTTTTATTTTCAATCTCTTCAAGTGTTTGGCGCTTCGAATAATTTGTTTTACCGTGGCCACACTAGCATTTACGACACATTCTTCCCTAATTTTACCAGCAAAAAGGTGGGAATTTAAGGCAGTTCGTAGGATAAGTCGCCTCTCGGTTGCTGTTGTTGCATATTTGTTCCCTCCATTCATTTTTTTTCCATAGTCTGCTTCATTACGGAGAAAATTACTCACAACGTTTTGACTTCGACCGATTTTCTTGGCTATTTCATAGTGTTTTAACCCAGATTCAATATAGCCTTTTATTTGACTTTGTTCAAAATTGGTTAAAGGTTTTCCGTGGCCCATAAAAAAAACTGATAACAGTTGCTTTAAATTTTGGAATACAAAAGAATTCCACTCATTTCAATCACGCAGTCAATCAAAAAGTGAAGTCAAAAGTGTCAAACCTATTCAGTTGAGCCACAAAAAAATGGAGATTTTTTGTTATGTCTTGAAAAAATAATAAAAATTATATAAAAACAAAACTAACAGAACAGAAACTTTGCTATTTCACAGATGACTGATTTCTTTATACAACAAAATTTATTTCGCTTTAATCGGAGTGCTTGTTACAGAGATACAACGTTTCCAAACTAAAAAAAAAGTCAAACCTATTCAGTTGAGCGGCACTGTATGTCTTGGACAGTTTTCGAAGGAATCTATAACATTTACAAATTTGTTGCTTTCATAAACTTCTCTTGTTAACAATCAGAAGTTGAGTCATTTAAAGTTGAATCTTTAAAACTCTCATTAAGACTTTTTTTTTAGGATCTTCAGCATGTCAGTAAAGTGCTGCTTTGCAACACTTTTTTGGTCAGAGGTTAGTATAGTTTGAAATCTCGGGTCTGAGAACACTGCAGCCAATATTGGTTCTGAGCTTATAGTAGAAGAACGATTATCGAGGTCCTTAATAGTAGTGTTTTGCTGAAGATTTTAGAACAATTGCTCGACATGAGAATCAAGCGTAATATAAATCACTTGGTAGTTATTGAGTTAAGTTCCATCGCGTCACACAGTCTAGCCAAGGATTTTTTAATTTTTCTATTCTTTTCTAAATGCAATAGATTTCATATTGTGCGACTACGGAGTTGTTCACAAAGTGTGCAAACTCTAACTAAACTTTCTTAAAAAAATCGTTAACTACTATATTTAGCACTTCGCACTATTGAGGTAACTTGATCATCGTCCAAATAAAGAAATGCTTTTGATTCACATTAGCAACCTTCATCTGCATTACATCCTTCATAGTTGCATTTCTTTTCTGCTCTGCAGTTGTCATTTAAAAGTTCCCCTGCTCGCTCTTTTTCGCTCCATTATCGACGTTGATAGTATATCTATATATATCTGACCTAGAGAAAAGTCGTAGGGTTGGAGAACTTCTATTTCTATATATTCTTCTATATAATTTCTATATTTCCCTGTATGCGTCGTTGGAAAAACCACTTAATTTTGTTAACCGAATCCAATTTTCCAAACAGTACAGGAGAAAATGAAATGAAATGGCCGACGACTTGGTGCGCAAGGGTGCAGCCACTGCTATAGAAATCCCAGAACACAACTGAGGAATTTGCCAACACACCATGAAAGAGTTCCATCCATTTCGGCACGTACCGGAACCGTAATTCGTTTGTGTGAAGCTTGTATGTTGCCAAAGGGGTCCTTTTCGTGCTCTTCTCTGAAAGGAACTCGATGGTGGTGGAAGTGGTGATCAGGAAGGTGGAACGATAAGTTCTCTAGGTTGGAAGAGAAAACGCCCCTCTACTTGTTCAAACAATATTGCTACAAATGTCCCCAAATGGTCTCACAATATTATTGTTTGAATGCAATTCTTCACTCAGACTTATTGGTCACTGTGTTAGCAATGGAGAGGAAATCTCACTCACTAACATTGTCAGACCATTTGGGGACTCACCCACGTACAAAGGCCACAGACAACGCAGCTCTTACTCGTTGTGCCTGTTTTTGCTGTTGGGTCGCATTGGAGTTCCCAAGCGATTATGGTTTTGCAGGCATGAGGAGGGAGCTGTTGGCTGATTGTGGACCAGGCAAAGACCGCTGATGATTTGCTAGAGATGCCAATGAAACAGCTGTTCGGTCAACTAGCCTCCTTTGTGGTGTATTCCTGATTTGAAGCTTTGTGCCACCAAAAACTTTAAGGTATGATTACAAAGTTCGACAAAATCCAACTTTTTTTAAAAACCCGGCATAAGACCCAAAAAGTATGATAAAAAGGACCTCTGTAAGCATCACCTCATACCCAGTTTTACGAATAAAGCCTCGGTTCGCGTTTTATGGGTACTTTTGTACTTGCAACACACAGCGAAAAAAATTTTATCTTAGATTTTAAGGGCTTAAGATAAAAATCTGGAAAATTTAGCATTAAAATTGTTGTCGTTGTCTCTCTACCGGTTGCGCTATTGCGCGCGGGCTGGTGGAAAGCCTTCTAAGATACTACTTGTATTGAATCGAATCTACCATCTGCTTAACAACATCAGACCCCTTGTAGTTCTCAAGTTCGAATTCCCCGAATAGTTCATATAAATGGCGCAAAGAAAATCAGGTAATTAAATATGATTCTAGTTGAATCAAACTGAATATTAATTGATTTTAATACAAAAATTGCACAGTAAAATCAAATATGATTGTTATAGTTTTTACTATGCCATTTTTCCCTGAGTGTAGTGCTACTTAATTGCTATCCAAATATAAAAAAATAGAGGAAAGCTAACTTCGGATCGACCGAAGTTTTTATACCCTTGTAGCTTGTATGATTTATATAAATTAGTAGCCTGATTCCACTGACACAAATATGTACATTCGGCCAAATGTACACATTTTTGACAAGGCCTCCTATATATGGGCATTTCCACAGAGATGTCAACCGCAGCCAAAAACGTAAAAGTGGTTAAAAACACTATGTTTTATCTAATTTTCATGGGGAAACAGTCAAATTGCATTAATGAAAGCCAATCTTACATTTATACATACCCCATTTTGAAATATTCGGATTTACGGCCGCGCTAGCACAATTTTTCTAATTTGGACATTAATTTTGCACTTTTTTTTGATAAAAGTGCCTTTAGATTTCTTATACTTTTGCTATCTAAAATCTTTCTGAGGCTACAAATGGTCAAAAAAGAATGCACAAGAAACCATGAGAAACTATGTGATTGCAATAGACTTAAAGTTTTTCTTCTCATTGTACTGGAAACCCCATAAAAAGTATGATGGAAAAAAATGTCGCATGCGACATGTCGAGTGCGAAAGTGATTAAAATTAAATAAAAAATAAACGACTTAATATTTTTGAATCAAATAAAAAACATTTTTAAGATACATCAGTGCATAATGTTTTAAAATTAGAAATTTTTTTTATTAAGATATTCCTTCAGGATCCGCTGAAATCAGTGTTTGAACTGCTCGCCTTAAAAGTGAATTCTGTTTTTTTCGCATGCGAATGCATTGGTTTTTTGTAATTATCTTAAAAAAACGAACAATTGCCCAAAATCAACTTTAGCACCAATTACAGAGCTAATCAAGAGCTATAAGTTTCGTCTCTTGTCAAAATACAAAATTGTTTTGGCATATACTTTTCTTTACTTTGAATGCGTACGAATGTCGCATTCGACATTTGAGAAATGCCCATATATTTTCTACTAAAGCACTAAAACAACATTTTCGACCGATGGTTCCTATGGCAGCTATATGCTATAGTCATCCGATCTGGCCGGTTCCGACAAATGTGCAGCGTATTTGTACCAAAAGACTTCGTGCAAAGTTTGGTTAAGATAGCTTTAAAACCAGGGACCGTAACGATTATAATTTTTTGTTAAAAAAATTAAGAATAAAAATCATTTGTTAATTTTTTTTTTTTAAATTGTTTTATTAATTATTAAAACTAATTTAAATAATAAAAATCAAAAATAATTATTATATTTCAATTTTTATATAAAAATTAAACCATAAGTTGTATCTTCAATTCTTATTTTAAAAATTGAAAAATAATAATTACTCGTCAATTTTTATAAGATAAATTGAAAATAAAAATTGAGTTCAAATATCTTTTGAACCGAAGGAGCCTGATCATACATCGACCTATATATATGATCTACGCCATAATAACATTTCAGTTGATATATAATATGTACATATCTACAAATGCATGTATAAGAATATATATACTTTATGCGGTCGGAGATGCTTCCTTCTATGCGTTACAAACATCTCGACAACTTTATTATACCCTCTACAAGGGTATAAACAAGTGAGACAGTCGGTCAAGCCCGACTATAACATACTCTGTACCAGTTCATTTGTCCCCGACTATAATATTATAATACATCCAAGGAGTCACGCGGTTATCGTGCAATATTTTTATTATACGCACATCTTTAAGGTTCTCTCTCTCTCTTCCAAAGAGTGTGTTTGTTTGAATACAGTGGTGGTTGGCTGGGTGGGTGGTGGTGGGGGGTCTGATATTTTTTATAATTTTATATTTTATAACTTATGTGTCGCTCATCCGATCTTTATCATTCCTTCAGCAAATCGATAAATAATTTTGATTACTAGATATCTCCAGAAGGAACCAACAATCTATCATAATATCTGTGGGAGATATGACGTTTTTTCCAAATGGCGGGGGGCATTTTCTTGATCTGCCTGCAAGTATAAGAAATATATGTCCCATACAGGTCAAACCTCTATCTCTTAATTAAAACAATTGCGAGCAGCATGATTAGGGCTTTAAGCAATCATAAAAATGGTCTTACTGTTGCACATATAACTGCCCAAAGCCTTGTCAACAAAATGGACGAGTTTCGATACCTATTTGTTAATTCGAATGTTGATCTGATTTGTGTGTCAGAATCGTGGTTTACATCTGACTTTAATGACCCAATTTTATTTTGCGAGGGACATGAACTGTATCGCGCTGACCGTTTAGGTCATGCTGGGGGAGTTGCAGTGTATGTAAATTCTAAACTGACATGTAGGATTCTACTGAAACACCCTAATGACAGTCAAATAGAATATATATTTATAGAAATCAACAATAAACGAACGGATATCAAAACGTTAATTGGCTGTATATATAGACCAAATCGAAATATTGACTGTTCCCAGTTAATTGAACTAATTTCTAGTCTTTCCTTAAATTATACTGATATAATTTTAACTGGAGATCTCAACAGCAACGTATTAACTGAAAAGCATCTGGTGCAAGATATGGAATCCCTGGGCTTACAAATAGTTAATAGCACAACACCTACTCACTTTACAAAAAGCTGCAATACCCTTCTGGACTTATTCTTCGTCACAAACTCTGCAAAAATTGTACACTATGAGCTTCAGCTCCAGTCTTTTCCAAACATGATTTGATCTTCCTAACTTACGATAATGACTTAGCTTATAGTGATGTCCAGATTGTGTACAGAGATTTTAAGTCCATTGATTATGGTACGCTCGAAAGGGAGTTTTATAATTGTAATTGGACTCAAATATACAGACTTCCAACAGCGGACCTGCAGCTACAAGTACTTAATATGAATGTCCAAAGTCTTTATGAAAAGTGTGTAAAAGTCAAAACAAAAATTATTAGACCCACTCTAAAGCCTTGGTTTAACAACTACATTAAAACCCATTTAGACCAACGGAACGCTGCCTATTGCAGGTGGAAGCGTTATAGAACAGGTGATCTCTACACAGTTTTTAAGAATCTAAGAACAAATGTGATAAAAGTAATCAACACAGCCAAACGAGACTATTACAATCTTAAACTTAGCAGTGCAATATCGCGCAGACAAACTTGGAGTGAACTCAAAAATTTAGGAATAGGTAAGCTCAAACCAAACTTGAAGACTGATCTGGACGTAAATATACTTAATACTAAATTCACCCAAATAGCAGTTCCTGAAGCTACTACAAATATGTACTTTAATATTGATCCGAATTCCAACTGTGATAATAGCTTTAGCTTTATGTGTGTAAGTTCATGTGATGTACTTAAATGTATCTTCAAGATTAAATCGAATGCAGTGGGGCTTGATGATATGAATCCTAAGTTTATTAAATTACTTCTTCCCCTTATACTTGATCATATCACTTATGTTATGAACACTGCCTTCACCACGTCCATCTTTCCAAATATGTGGAAGCTTGCAAAAATACTACCGATCCCAAAATCATCCATTGAATATAGACCAATATCGATTTTACCATACCTATCAAAAGTTTGCGAGCACCTAATGGCAATTCAAATTCAACAATTTCTAACGATAAACTCCAAACTAAATGATTGCCAATCTGGGTTTAGAAAAAACAGAAGTTGCTCGACGGCAATATTAAAAATATCGGAGGATATTCGAAGTCGAATGGATGATGGACAAGTAACTTTCCTATGTCTTCTGGACTACAGTAAAGCATTCGACACCGTGAATCATCAAATACTATGCACAAAGCTCAACGCGCTATTTAACTTCTCGTACACTGCAACTAAGTTAATTAAATCCTACCTAAGCAATAGACAACAGGCTGTAGTCGCAGGTTTGCGCACCTCCGATCTTCTTTCGATTACGCGAGGTGTACCCCAAGGATCTGTTCTTGGGCCGTTATTGTTCTCTATGTATGTTAATGACCTCTTTAATGTCCTGTCCATCTGTAAGATACTTATGTACGCTGACGATGTCCAGATGTATGTAAGTCGTCCGCTAAGTCAGTTAAATGAGTGTGTTTCTATATGTAATGAAGAACTTACAAAAGTAAATAAGTGGGCTATAGAAAATGGTTTGGGACTGAATCCGCTCAAATCCAAATGCTTGGTGCTGTACAAAAAGGCCCTTGATGAGCTGGAGCTGTCTCAGTTATGTGTTGATGGCATGCAAATAAGTTATGTTGATGATGCTATCAATTTGGGTATACACCTCAATAGTACGTTGTCGTGGAATGACCACATCTATAGGGCAACTGGAAGGTTGTACGGATTACTTAGGCAGCTCTCTTTATCCCAAAAGTTTCTACCAATTCAAAAGTATCTGATTCCTACACTATTTGGGCATTGTGATGCAGCTAGTATGAACAAACTTAAAGGCGCCTTTAATTCTATAGCTCGCTATATATTCAATAGAAATAGGACTGAACACATAACTTTTTTGCAAATACAATTTTTGATCTTTGCCTTAGCCAATGGATAAAGTTTAGGGCCCTAATCTTTTTACACAACATTATCACTCGCAGAGAACCAATTTACTTGTATGAGAAGCTTAGATTTGCCATATCCTCTAGAACTAACAATTTAATATCCCCTAAAATTAAACTGGCTAGTTCTGAGAAACAGTTCTTCATATATGCTGCTCGCCACTGGAACACACTACCAAATTCTGTAAAATCCATAAAAAGTGCTACGCAATTTAAAATTAAACTTAAAGAACATCTTCAGAGACAAAACATATAATACTAACTTTAAAATACCTATTATTTTATATACCTTTTTTATGTATTTATAACCACTTTTCTCGTGTGATTTATGTTTATAGAGACGATATTTATTAGTCAAAACATTGTTAGTCTTAAGGTATTATAAGTATAAAAGAAAAATATTGTAACACATTGTCGTGACTAGTGCTGTAATTTAAAAGATATAATCTTGATGCACTGGGATAAAAAAACCAAATAAACTAAACTAAACTTACCATCTCTGAGATCTGTGCGTTCATACAGACGAACAGACAGACGGACGGACGGACGGACGGACAGACGGACATGGCTATATCGACTCGGCTGTTGATGCTGATCAAGAATATATATACTTTATAGGGTCGTAAACGATTCCTTCTCCCTGTTACATACTTTTGCACAAACTTAATATACTCTATGTACCTTCGGTACAGAGTATAAAAATCTTTTTAAAAAATCAAGATTTTCCTATTTTTATAAAGGGTATTATAATTTTGCCCATAAGTATGCAACGCATAGAAATATTCATATCCGACCCCATAATGTATATATATTCTTGATCAGGGCGATGAGCTGAGTCGATTGATCTTTGTCCGTCCGTCCGTCTGTCTGTTTCTACGCAAACTAGTCTCTCAGTTTTAAAGCAATCGAGCTGATATTTTGCACAGACTCTTCTTTTTACTGCAAATGGGTCTTAAGCCGGGTATCCAGCACCGCGGAAACTAAAAATTCCTGGCAAACTTCATATAAAATAATATAAAAAACTGTGCCACGAATTTTTAGTTTACCTTTTCGTTGCTTGAGTATCCAGCAACATGAACGAAACCCACCGTTTCTTATCGATAGTTGGCCTATCGATAGCGCGTGTGGATCGAGAGAACAGCAGATACACAGCTCAGGAATATATTGGTTACAATTATTTTGGACGTGATGAGCGAAAATTTGGGGGGAATGCATTTATGTTTTTGTTATGAGCTGTCATCTTGCTGGGGAACCAGCAGTGTGCAAAGATTGCTAGGGGATGGTGCCAAGGGGACTCTTATACCCGAGAGATACCCTCCATGGACACAAAGGTCGATAGGATGTCGTAGTTTGAGACGACTTCTGAGCCTGTTTGTCGCCAGATCAGAGGCAAGTCTATGGGATTGGGCCACCAGTCGGTCATGATACATAATAATAACCAAACATACAAACAAACCTGCTGGTGTGCATATTAATTTGGGGCGCATAATGGCAAAGCGTCCAAATCGCGGTACATAGTTCTATGCCTCTCATACCAGGGACCTCACATAGAAGATTCTAGGTTCTTGAGGGTAGTGGAGCATGCCGTACCCCAGAAAGGGATCTCCCAGATCCACCACTACGAAGCATGAGAAGCCAATTGAGCTTCAATGTCATAGCTGCAACCGTAGCTACTGCCCGAGACATATAGAGTGGTCAAGCGGCGGTCCAGAGATACGCCAAGGTATTTAACCGCGGTGATCCTAGGAATCGCACTCGAGCAACTTTTCGGGATCTCATAGCGATCATGTTGACTCTTTGAACGATTAACGGTTCCAGCGGTTCGGCCATAGACCAAAGTCAAGGTACAGATCCGGCCACTGAGTTGACAAAATCCTAAATATGAATGCAAATGTATTTAGGCCATCTTTTATTCGACCATGAAAGACTTCATTTGATTTGCGGCCAACCGAGATGTCATACTACTTTGGAGATTGGAATGACATTATGCAGTTGTGCACTTAATTGTGCGTCACCCGGGCCACACTGCAAAGAGTCATTCTAAGCCATCGGCTTATCATCCCCTAGTATAAAGTAGCACCTACTTCCTCTGGAAATTATATATTTTTTTAAAATTTATTTAAATTCAAATAATTAAGTGCTTAACAGCTGACTGATCAGAGTGACCATGCACCTTTTTGGTAGATGGTCACCCTGTTTTAGATAAGTTCCACACACACAAGAAATAACTAGCCACTTCCTGGCAGGAATTTTCCGCAGTGCTGGATACAGGCCTTTAGTGAAAAAACTTTTTTGTTTTCAAGTAAATCGTTCTTAAGGTCGGTGATTATAAATATTAAACGCTTCAAACTTATTTGTAAAAGTTGATCGACATCGGGTGACTATATCTTAAGGCTGCCATAGGACCGATCGGTCGGAAAATGAGTCTTAGTGAGAAAAACTTTTTTGTTTTAAATCTTATCTTCTTAAACTCGGCGATTGTTAATTTGATTCGCTTTCAAAAAGCTTCAGGAAATGTGGTCGAAATCAGATGTTTATCTGTTGGAAAATAGGCTTAAGTTAAGCACCTTTTTGATTTTTATGTGAGCGTTCGTAGACTCTGACATTTCAGAAACAGCATTTGCAAGTTTATAAAAACTTCGGTACGGACGAAGTTAGCTTGGCCTTCTCGTTTAAGAACATTTTATCTTAAAAACGTAATGTCACGTCAATTGGAAAATGCCCATTTTCCCACATTACTTGTTATTTTCACCATTTAAACTTGTTTTCTATTTTGGAGTGTTATTGGGAGTTGCATTGAGAAATGCTTCCTTAGTACAATGTCCAATCACTAAACTACTATGTTCAATTCCTAACCTTTATGGTTTAAGTTGTAGCACGTTGATCAAAAAATGGAATTTTGTTATTATAGGTTTATAGATGAATATCAGCATGGCAATCCCTACTTGATGAATTCAACCGATTTTCATCAAACTCGGCTAAATTGTCCTAACGCAAAAAACGTTGCTTCCTTCTATGCCTTACAAACATCTTGACAATTTTAATATAGCTTCCGCAAGGGTATAAACGAGAGCGTAAGTTAAAGTCGGCTCTAACCGACTTCGATATACCCGTTACTCATGCATAGAAATGTTTAATAGCCATCCTGTGTGCCTGAGGTGACAGCCGAAAAGTATGCATAACATTTTTTTAACTCGGCTATTTATCATCCGATGATGAAAATTGGAGGGCTTATAGATGTTGCGAATATAAACTTAAGTTTTAAATTTGAGATCGATATCTCAAAAATTGTGGGAGTTATTAAACATTTTTTATTGTGGGGGCGGGGGTGGGCGTGGCAAAAATTTGAAATAAACTTGATCTGCGTGCAGACAATAGGAGTCTACATTTGAAAATTGGTTCCTCTAGCTCTTCTAGTCTCTGAGATCTAGGTGTTCATACAGACAGACGGACAGACGGACATGGCTATATCGACTCGGCTGTTGATGCTGATCAAGAATATATATACTTTATAGGGTCGGAAATGATTCCTTCTGCCTGTTACATACATTTGCACGACTTTAGTATACCCTTTTACTCTACGAGTAACGGGTATAAAAATGCTTACAAATGCTACATCTTAGGTACCGTGGTGGTGTGGTTCGTAAAGTCACTGACTAATCAAACTGCTCTTGTACTATGCGATGTTGGTTGTCGATGATCATCTTTGCAAAATATATGTTCCTTTGAGCTATATGTGTGTATTTATACTCCATATGAGAATTCCATATTTTTCGCTCAAAAACTGCTCTGTTAAGTTTGCCAACAATATATATACAATAACTATTACCGCGGTAGCATACTTAATTGTGCATATATACATACATATGTACACGTCTGCATGTATGTCCATGTCTGGCCAGGCAACGCCTTTGGAGTATTCTATTCCTCGCATAAAGAACCCACACATCAGTGTCAGAGTTTTGATATGCGTCCCGAGCTGGTGGGAATACTAAACTCTGTTTTGGCCAGCAAAGGCTAACGGCACTAACAGAGCCAACAACAACAGCAATAACTAGTTTTACTAGGTCCTTTCAACACGGGCGGCAGCTGCAGCTTCGTTCGGCGCACGTCCAATTTTCTGGGCTCGCAATTGACGGACAAAAATTCAAATTTCGAGCGAAATGAGTTTTTCCAACATGGCTGATAGTGGGGCCGGCCATTCCCCGTAGCCGAAAGGATGCAATTAGATTCTGTTTGCATTGCAGTTTGCATTGGGACGTTGGTGTTGTTTTTGCTGGGGTCCTTGTTGTTCGTTTTGGTGTTTCCACTGCTGCTGTTGTTTTTCCTTTTTTTTTTGCCAGAGTTACTCTCTTGTCCATGTCCACACAGAACACTCGATGTTTTTCTCGATACAAACGGTTTGTACATATGAATGTGTGCTCCATATGTATGTATGTATGTACAGTGCTGTACACAAGAATTCATGTACATAAGGATATTCAGAAACGGAATTTTTGCGTACCAAAAATGTGTACTTGTGTACATTGAAGTGGCCATTAATGAAGAAATTTAAGATGCTGCGCAGGGAAAGCAACGCTTCTTCTAATTTTTTGTATCCACACTTTGATTTCCTCCTTGTTTGGTTATATATCTAAGCAATTTGCATTTTTTATCATTTCAGTGGTTTATCAAAGATACGAACCAGAAGTACAAAACCCTGGTGGATTTGTTGGCAGCAACGTTCTCATTAAGTGCAATATCCCTTCGTTTGTCAAGGAGTACGTCACAGTAACATCCTGGCTGCAAGAGCCGAATTTCAACATTTACCCATCACTTGAGGGCGGTAAGAAATCATTTAAATTGCACTTAACTTGTACTGAATGGCGGGCACTCCTGTGAAATAGATGGCAAGAATCACATGCTGCTTACTGGCGAGCTCTTGGTATACAATATCACAAGAAACGATGCTCAGAAGATCTACAGGTGCCGCACACATCACAAGCTAACGCAGGACTCGGTAGTTAGCAGCAACGCTGGTAAAATTCAATTAACGGGTAAGTGATGCGAACGAATTGTGAAACTGGGGACGACCCCATTTACCATCATCTGTGGTTATTCCCTGCAGAAATGCGTGAGCTGGTTCCACCAATTATGAATGAGAAGTCAATCCAGGTAATGATCCGACTTGGAGATCCATTAGTTGTGGCATGTGTGGCCTATGCGAATCCTAAACCCACCTATAGGTAAGATCTAGTTTTAGCATTGATCCGGGTGTCACAGATTTTTCGTATAAATGTTAGCCATTCAAATTAAAGCTGTTCGACTTTGTAAGGAAGGGGCACAAATATGCCTGGCTGCTACTTAGATTAGATGACGAAAGTTGAGCGATTTAAAACTGCCTGATCAAATCCAAGTAGATTTAATGCGTACGGGTTTCCTCCCATATCGGCCGTATAATAAAGTAGTCTAAGTTTACTTCGAAGTTTAATCGTTTATTCTAAAAACTCAAGAGATTTATAGAACACCTCTTAACACGTTATACTTAACAATTTGTCTATTATTACTCGTAATGCCTGTGCCGAAGTTTTTATACCCTTGCAAATGCTGTTTTTGAAATGTCAGAGTTAAAGAACCCTTACATAAAAATCAAACATTTTTCTAACTAAAATCCATTTTCCGACAGATAAACATCAGTTTTCAAACATATCAAATTAACAATCGCCGAGCTTAAGAACGATAAATTTGAAAACAAATAAGTTTTTCTCACTAAGACTGATTTTCCGACCGATCTATGGCATCTGTTAGATATAGTCATCCGATTTCGACCAAATTTTGCGAATCTATTTGAAAGCATATTAAATTAGTAATCAGCGAGTTTAAGGACACTAACATTAAAACAAAAAAAAATTCTTACTAAGAGCCATTTTCGACCGATCGGTCCTATGGCAACCATAAGATATAGTCACCCGATGTCGATCAACTTTTTGAAATTTCATTGAAAGCGTTTAATATTATGAACGTTGTTTGGTTTTGAAATACCGTATATAAATTAATCATATACCACTATTTGGCCGGTTTTAAGCTTTTCAAAATAATAATATACAAGTGAAAATCCCGGTCAATCCCTTTTTTTTCGATATGACGTTTTCTCCTAATTACCGGGGCTGCAGTAGGGTGTCCCAAAAAAATATTTTGTTTTTGCTCAGGCATTTTCTGAAAGCTTATAGCGGTAAGTATTTTTGAGTTTTTTTTTTCAGATTTTTCGGTAAACTTTTAGAGGTCGGGCAAGTCGAACTTTCCCAAAAAATCGGGTTTTCCGTACTGTTTTTGAATTTTTCTTATAACTTTGTCAATAATCACAATTTTTTTAGTTTTCATATCAGCATTTTTAATGAAAAATGTTAAAATTTTACTTTTATGAGCATAAACGATCAGTTTTGGCTATGCTTTTGCTCATTTAGGTACCATATATAACAATTTTTCATAATTTTTGCATAAATTTTGTAAATAAAGCATTATAACTCCTAAAATTTATATATCTAAGTGGCTCTTTACTATATATATACTTTATAGGGTGGGAGATGCGTCCTTCTGCCTGTTACATACATTTGCACAAACTTTGAATACTCTCGAGAAACAGATATAAAAATCTACTCGTAGAGTTCTAGAGCAATCGAGATTGCATTTATAGTACACTATTTTGTAGATAAATTTGCAAGTATGTTTTGTTTTTGGATGTACTTATATTACGTGCGAATCATTCTTAAATCGATAACTACCGTAAATTGTTAGAAAAATCATGACATGTGAGGCCTTACCCGCTTTCGGGATAAAGACCACTTTAATCTCCTTCCACTGAGTGGGGATGTAGTTGATTTGTGGACAGCTTACAAAAATTGGTTGTAACCATCCTATGAAAACTTGCAGTGAGTTCTGCAGCTGAGCGGGAATGATTTGGTCTGGTCCCGGCGACTTATACGGCTTAAAGGATTTAACGGCCCACGTTATCCGTTCTTCCGTAACTATTTTATGTATATGGCTATGAGCACCCGAGAAAATGTGTATCTAATACAAGTTTTAAGAACTGGATTCATCCCAGGTTCCATCCGCCAAAATTTTACGAAGTCTCGATGTTTCGGATGTTGATTCAATGCCACTACAGAAATTTGCCCACGACGATCGTTTGGCTTTCCATAATGCTTTTTCGTAGACACTCAGTCGGACTCCCAGGTATTGTCCCGATTCGTGTCCTTAACCGAATGGAATGCCCTTCTACATTCCAACCTTGAAATATCTAAGTCTTTGGACCACCATGGAGGTTTGTGGTTCTCTTTAAAATCATCAACTACCGCGTCTCATTGCTCCCCGGTTGCTGGTATTAATGGCGGAATAATATTTAGCTCTTTCCTTATGAGTCTTATAATTATATTGTTTTTAATTAGTTTTTCTAAAATTCTGCACCCTTTTGGGCTCAGAACATGTTTCCGAAAGCTTAATTTCTATGTATCTGTGATCTGAAAAGGAGTGCTCTGATAATACCCTCCATGATGTTAAATGTTTCTAGAGAAACTCAGATATAGGGGTGACATCTAATACCTCCCTTCGAGTTTAAGCAAGGTTGTCTGCTTTTTATAAACTTCCGCCGGTGCTTGTCTTGAAAATGACTTGATTGATCTATGGTTATCTTCTAAATATAATTTACTATAAAAGTAAATGTATGGCTATATAGGTTCCTATAGGCGTCTAATACGCTGAACCGATCTTAATGAAATTTTCGCAGTATGCTAATGTTAATAGGGAAAGAATCAAAGGCTATAATCAAAGTCTGTGAACCGGTTCAAAAGTGGGTCAGATCCATGACTCTACAAATTTTGGAGCCACGAACATTGGTTGAAAAGTGGTAAAGAGCTAAATCCAGAACTCATTTGAGCAAGGAACTTTGGTGTGTACGTTGGCAATATTGAGCTAAACATTTAAGTGGTAGTTCAAAAGTAGAAAGCGATTTCGAGCCGTTTCAAACCTAATACTCTCTCTTAACGATATTTTTAAATGTTTAGAATTTGGTTTAAGAAACATATCAACGCCATTCAAGGACCCGAACGACGC
Organism: Lordiphosa magnipectinata; assembly: GCA_037044535.1. Lineage (NCBI taxonomy): Eukaryota > Metazoa > Arthropoda > Insecta > Diptera > Drosophilidae > Lordiphosa > Lordiphosa magnipectinata. Next base: position 54,510 of record JBAMBO010003767.1, read on the forward strand.
CGCTCGTACTATGTACTATAGAATTCATTTATGTAGCTACATTTTCCACTTTTAATTGCAAAATGAAGAATTACGTCTTCTGGTATCCACGTATAGCAAAGCCCGACTGGGTTACAAATGCATGTACATTTGTATATACTTGTATGTGGTATGTACCTATGCTTATAGATACATGGTACATATCGTACATACATTCATCCATCGACTAAGTAAAGAAAAAGGAACAAAAAAAAAAGCTCGTCACCACATACACACATGCACCCTTTTGGGCATAACAACCACGAACAAGATGGGTGGCTTTTTGGTCATGAACGTCAAGTACACACACACAATTTTGCATCCATCCAAGCACACACATGCTCTCACATCGCTCCGCGCCCCCGTTCTCACACACGGAGACACACACCACAAAGTCACGAAGCAAAGAGCGGAAAACATCATGCAGAAAAATTAAAGAGGAGAATATCACAAATAAAACAAAGCAAACGAAACGTCGACATCGTTGTAGACGACGACAGCTAGAGCGGGGATAACGGGAAAGGCCAGCAATTTAGCTAGAGTACTGTTGAGGGGGTCGTGGTGGAGGTAGGAGGGCAACATCAACCACGACCAACGCAACAACAAACACATTTCATTGAAGTTAAGTCGTAAAAGCGACCACCTCCGACTCCGACTCCGACTGTTGTTCCTGGTTGGGAATACATACATGTGTATGTGCTGGTGTGACCAAGACGCAGACCAGCCAACCCGAAGAAGGCAAGCAGTGAAACAAATTCTGTTGATACGCTCGAGTGCATTGACATGCATCATTTAAATATACGACCAAAAGCACAGGACCACATGGCACAATCTGCTCGAGCTGGGACCCAATCCAACTGGCTCGTCGATTTGACAGTGACGAAAAGCGAAATATTTTAGATGCGAAAACGCAAAATGCTAAGCTTTTGAGTAAAATTGATTTAAATGTCTTTTTAGTTCAGTTCGTTAAATATTCGCCAAACCGCCAAACGAATATCCGCTGTCAAGGGAATATGAATTGTAGAATGCAAAGCGCAAATGAAAGCGTATCCGAGCAAAGTAAATACAAGTATATGAAAAGTAGGTTGTAGTAGCAGAGCTAGGAAACAGGGGCTATAGGAGCTGTGGGAGCTACAGGATCTTAATACTGAACTTGTTTACAGTGCAACCGTTTTCCACCCTTTTTTAGATTTGATTATAATTATACCCTGTACTCAATAAAAATGGGTAAAAGGTGATCTATTTTATATAGACAAGAGGAATTTATTTGTCATATAAGATATTTCCTTCTGCAAGTCGAAAAATTCCGATTCCGATATTGTGACGGTTTCCAATCAGAGGTGGTCCGGTTCGGGTCCAGATTCGAAAGGATAGCAAATTAGAAGATTCGATTCTAGGACGGGTTCGATGGACCAAAAAACCCAAACCGATGCGGTTCTTCACGATTCGGTTCAGGACCGGTTTGCAGCAGAAATGCGATACCAGAATAAATGTTCTATTTATGATCTCATAAGAAATGTACAAAATTTAAATGTGGGGAAAGGTCTAAAAGCGGTGGATATCTTGGATACAGGAATAAAACCATCAAAATCAAATTAAACAAGACAACACGAAAAAATCTCCACAAACGCCATTGACATTTTCACACAGGGTGGGGCAACATAACTCCCGTACTTGAAATGAGCGTCATTTCGCTCAACGATAACCTGGAGGACTGGGCGTGGTCTCATTCGAAAGGTGGGGTCTTAAAGTTTTGTTACCTCCCAGTCAGGCGTGATCATGCGGTGGAGCAACGAGGCCTATTTATCTATCGGTCGCTCAGTGATCGCAGCGCAACCAAACTGTGACCTGTGGCGATTGCAAAGGCTTCTGATGGAGTTGTCGGGGGTTTGTCTCAGCCCAGTATCGCATGTTTTGTTTATTGATACATCCGCTCAGGTGAAAGTGAGCTTCATCACTGAAAAACACAATTGCATCCTTAGGGACGTTTTCAAGAAACGCTTCACATCCATTTCTTCGAGAATTAAAGTCGCGTTCTGAAAGTGCCTATTCCATGGGCAACTTGTACGGATGAAGATGAAGGTCATCGTGAAGAATTCGGTTTACAGTACGCGCAGACAATCCAAGGGCCGCTGCATGCTTGCGAGCAGATCGCTGCGGTGATTGGAGAATTGATTGTCTCACAGCCTCGAAGTTTTCTGGTGATCTGATGGGTTGGGCGCCAACAGGTTTTTTTCCACCACACTACCGGCTACACGAAAACAGTTGACCCAACCAACAATTGATTTCCCATCTGGAAGAGCGCCCATGGCCCGCTGCGTTGCGATCACTGAGCGACCGTTGGATAAATAGGCCTCTACGGCAAATGCTCTTTGCACGTTGCTCCACCGCATGGTCACGCCTGACTGGGAGGTAACAAAACTTTGAGACCACGCCCAGCCCTCCAGGTTATCGTTGAGCGGAATGACGCTCATTTCAGATACGGGAGCTATGTTGCCCCAACCTGTATTATAACATCCAAAGAGTCATACGCTCATCTCTAAGTTTCTCTCTTTCTCTCTCTCCCAAAAATTATCTTTGTTTGAATACAGCGGTGGTTGGCGTGAATGGCGAGGGTGGTGGGGGGTGCCGGTTAACTTTTTTTGCTCATAACTTGTGGATCTTTATCATTTCTTCAGCAAATCGATAGATAATTTTGACAACTAGATATCTTTAGAAGGTACAAACGATCTATCATCAAAACTGAGGGAGATATGACGTTTTATCCAAATTGCGGGGGCGGGAGGGGGCGTGGCAAAAATTGAAAATAAACTTGATCTGCCTGCAAGTCTGAGAAATATATGTTCCAAACCTCTATCTCCTACCGTCTCTGAGATCTCTTCGTTCATACGGACGGACGGACAGGCACAAGGAATCATTTCTGACCCTATAAAGTATATATTATATATATTTTTAATCATTCGTGCATCAACAGCCGAGTCGATATAGCCATGTCCGTGTGACCGTCTGTCCGTCTGTATGAACACCTAGATCTCAGAGACTAGAAGAGCTAGAGCAACCAAATTTGAAATCTAGACTCCTATTGTCTGCACGCAGACTAAGTTTATTTCAAATTTTCGCCACGCCCACCCCCGCACCCACAATAAAAAATGTTGAATAACTCTCACAACTTTTGAGATATCGATCTCAAATTTAAAACTTACATTTGTATTCGCAACATCTATAAGCCCTGAAATTTTCATCAAGATCGGATGATAAATAGCCGAGCTAAAAAATGTTGCATACTTTTCGGCTGTCCCACTTCAGGCACACAGAAGGACTATTAAACATTTCTTCCCATGAGTAACGGGTATATCGAAGTCGGTTAGAGCCGACTTCAACTTACTCTCTCGTTCTGACTGATGCTTGTAAGAGTTTTCTTCAGTTTTAACAGCAGCCATTTATTAAATTGTCTTAGTGCTCCCTAATCCTTTTCTACGTAAAGATTGTTTCCTGCTAGCTTTCTGGAGCTTCTGAGTATTTTTAGGGCCATTTCCATTTCTCAATACACGGACACCATTTACCTTCGCCTTTTCAAGTAACAGATTCTCCTTGCACAGTCTTTCTACAGCAGCTTCGGGTTCGCAATTCTTTTCAAGGCCTCTTTTTTGAAAACGCAGAGTTTTTCCAAATCTGTTTTTTTATTCTGTTACAATCAGATTAAAGTAAACAAAGAAATTTTTCTGCTTCGATACGAGGGCTGTTCAAAAAGTTCTCGGCCGTCAAAGTGGGGGGTCCAAATAAAGGTGAAGTGCTGGCGGCCACGATTTCTCGTCTACAGGTTGTCTGAAATGAAAAGTAAAAACGGGGTTATAATCAGTATAGATGTCATTCTGGTCTGACCCTCGAAAAAAATGTTGTGATTTTTTTGACATAATGGCGGCTCTTGAAAAATTAAAATTCGATTTTGGGCCCATTTTTTGTAGTTTCTTCTCTTCTTCTTCTTCTAGTTCCAATCCCGAGTGGGACATAGGGCATCAACTACTCCTCTCTAGAGAACTCTGTTGTTAGCTGTCGCTTTGAGTTCTCCCCAACTTTTCCCGATGCGTTCCGTCTCTCTACCGACAGTCCTCCTCCACGTTTCTTTGGGTCTGCCTGGTGTCCGCCCGACTCCGTCCAATGGGTTCCACTCCATTGCCTTCCTTGCGATGTTGTTGTAATTTTTCCTCAACGTGTGTCCTATCCAGCTCCATTTCATTCTGCGTATTATTGTGTCGACACTCTCCATATTCGCTCGTCTGAGTAGCTCGGAATTCCGTATTCTGTCAGGCCAGAAAATACAGAATATGCGACGCAGGCAACGGTTTACAAATGTTTGGAGTTTTCACACTATGGAAGTTGTAATTTTCCAAGTGGAAGAACTGAATAGGAGCACTGGCATTACGTTGGACTTGAAGAGCCTGATTTTGAGCCAGCGTGGATATGACGAGCATCGCCAAACAGCTGACAGCATCCCAAAGGCACCTTTAGCCTTTTGCAGGCGCGAATCCAGCTCCGTCCCTCCATCAACAGCGACTACGCTACCCAGGTAGCTGAATTGCTGAACTTGCTCAATTGGCTGTTCGTCCAAAACCAGAGCCTGGGATTGTCCGGAACGGATGCCGCTTTAGCTGAGGTGTCCAAGTCGGCTATCGTGTTTGCCAGGTCGCTTAGCCTATTTGCCAGGAGACATATATCGTCCGCATAGTCCAGATGCCGCAGTGTTGTAGTCATTGACCACTTTATGCCGCTGTTGTTGGGAGCCACCATTATAAACAGAATGGGCGACAGAGCACATCCCTGCCGAACACCACTCAGGACTGGAAAATGCTGCGAAAGCATTCCACCGTTAAGCACTCTACACTGGGCGCTGTCGTATGTTGCTCTGATGAGGGAAATAAGTTTTTCCGGTATCCCTCTCCTTCACAACCCGTGCCATATGCACTCCCTGCTTACGCTGTCGAAGGCCTTGGCGAAGTACACAAAGGCCATGAGCAGGTCTGATCTGTACTCGGTGCATTGCTCAATCAAGATGCGCACAGGTTTATGTGGTCCGTGCACGACGAGCCCTTTCTAAATCCTGCTTGCTCTTCGCCTATGGTGTCCATAACGATGTCTCTCAGGCGATCCAGAACTATTTTGGCTATGAGCTTCGAGATGGTTGGCAGCACACAGATTCCACGCCAGTAGTCGCGTTCGCGCAGGTCGCCCTTTTTGGGGATTTTCACCAGGATGCCCTCAAACCATTCCGAGGGGAGCTCCTCAGTTTCCCACGCCCGTTTTATTACCGAGTACAGTAAATCCACCGCGGCTGTCGGCTGGCATTTGAAGAACTCCGCTGGTATGCCGTCAACCCCGGCTGCTTTGTTGTCGGGCAGCGGTTGGATGGCCGTAAGGATTTCGAGTTTTGTGGGTGCTGAAGTCCTTACTCTGTGGTGGCTTGAAATCTGTGGCAGCTCGGTAAAAATTCGAGATGCGGCCGTAGATACCTCACAGTTAAGGACTGCTGCAAAGTGGGATCTCCATCTGATCAATTGATCCTTTCCAGTCGTTAGGTACTTTCCATCTGTGTCCTTAATTGGGCGCTCCGCATTCGTCTTTTTATCTGCTATTTCTTTGGTCGCCATATACACCGTTTTCAGATCGCCGTTTGCTGCTGCATTTTCCGCTTTTTCTGCGAGATTGTTGATGCGGCTGTTTTTGTCCCGGCGCACGCTTCTTTTTATCTCGCGGTTCTTGGCGCGGTATTCTTCTTTCATAGCCGTTAGTTGTTGTGGTGGGTTCGGATTCTGCAGTTTCTGCCTAATTCCCGCACGTTGCCTTATCAGGGCCCATGTCCATTCGCTCAACCAAGGGCGGTGACCTCTAGGGACTTTACCAATTATGCTATCGCCAACATCTAGGTAAATTTCCTTGACTTCGCTCCATTTCTCATCTGCTGTAGCGCCATCATTCAGCACCACTGATCCTGCCCTCTGATTAAGCGCCTCCTTAAAGCTGTCCTTAACTGCCGTTTGCTTCAGTCGGTCAGTGAAGTATTTCGCCTTTGGTTTCGCATTTTCAGATTTAGCAATTGCAGACGTCCTAAGACGGATGACCGCTACCATTAGATGATGGTCGTAGGCGTTACCCATGTCCGCTCCTCTTTTGTTGCGCACATCCATTAGACACCCGCGAAAACGGCGCTATATAGCCAGGTGGTCTATTTGATTCTGGTATTCCCCGGAGGGCGACACCCAGGACACTTTGTGTGCGGTTTTATGCTGCAATATGGTTCCGCCAATTACCAGTTGGTTTGCTGAGCAAAATTCTGCAAAGCGGACTCCGTTTTCGTTGCGATCGCCGACTCCGTACTTTCCCATTATATGGTTTAGGCTGTTATTACCCGATCCGACTTTTGCGTTAAGGTCTCCCATCACGATGATGATATCTCCACGGGGGATTTTCTTGTAAGCCCCGTCTAAACGACTGTAAAAGTCGTCCTTGTCTTCCTGGGAAGCTTGCTCCGTTGGAGCATATGTTTGCAGGATGCTGATGTTCCGCAGCTTGCTTCTGTATCTGGCGTATATTATCCGCTCAGACACTGGCTCCCAGTCTAACAGACTTTCGTGAGCAGAGTGGGACATCATCAATCCTACTCCGGCCTCACGGCTTTCTCCAACATTTTTCCCAGAGTAGATCATCTTTGATTTTCCTGTGGGGGAAACATACTCGGCGCTGCCTGTCCATCGGGTTTCGCTTACTCCAAGAATGTCCATACTATATCTGCAGAATTCGGCTTCAAGTTGCAAATATCTGGCGTTGCTGTTGTTGTTTCCAATTGGCTTCTGTCATCAAGTAGCGTTCTGACGTTCCAAAAGGAACCATAGGAACCACCATAGGAACCATCGGTCGAAAATGTTGTTTTAGTGATAAAAACTTTTTTGTCTTCAACGCAAACGTCCCCAAACCTAGTATTTATAAGTTTTCTATGCTTTCACATAATTCCACCAAGTTTGATAGGACAACTATATAGTACAGCAGCCATTGAAATTAGGTGTAGAAAATGTATATAGGAGGCCTTGTCACAAATGTGTACATTTGGCCGAATGTACATATTTGTGTCAGTGGAATCAGGCTACTAATTTATATAAATCATACAAGTTACAAGGGTATATAAACTTCGGTCAATTATAGTCGACGTCTTACAGTCTAACAATGTATCTATGGTCAGGTGTTTACCTATTGTATAGTAATTTTATATATTTTGGGTAAAACGTGGACCGAACCAATGTTACCAAAGCCGAAAAACCTCGAAGCTCGAAAAGCCTAAGTTAGCTTTCTTATATTTTTTTTTAAACTTTAAGGCCCATTTAAAATTAACGCCCATCGCGACCATTTAAAATAAAAATAAAATTGTTTGATTTTCGCAACTATTAATTATACATACAATATTAGCTTTGGGAAGCGAGACCTACTTTTATCCATTTTGCCGTTTTGAGGTCCGATCTAATGTACATTGTACAAACAGACTCTCAAAAAAAAAAAAAAAATTCAATCCATACATGCTTAAATCAGTCCCAAGCGACGAGTAGAAAAAGATTGATTTTATCCCACTTTTTATATCCTTGTGTTAATCCTGATCAGATTAATTTTATCTGTATTTTAGTATACAAATTTGAGCTTCGTTTATTCCCAAAGCTAGATTTATTTAAAGCATGCTTAAGATTAATCTGAGCGCGATATTCATATCAACTTCACCCTTGAAAGATCCTTTTCTTTATTCTTTCTTCCTTTTAACTTGCCTTAGTCTGGTGTGGGAGTCGCTCCCACGACCTTCCGCTGAACACGAATGGAATGGTATCTCATCGCACTACACAATCGCATTCGATTGTTGCCACATGTCTAAAATTATATTAATATTATTATCTATTCCGCTTGTATAAAATAACTTGGATTTATCTTTGATCTTAATTTATCCATTTATCGAAATAAAAATCCGCGTAACGTATCGGAACAGAAAACCGCTATAAATTGTTAACCGAAATTGAACCTTTCACTAAAACAATCAATTCGGGACATACCAGAACCGGCACCGGGACCGAAATTCGTTTCGGAACTAATCCCTGGCTTAGACGGATGAACAGACTAGAAATTTAAATAAAAAAGCAGGCACACTCATGCAAGGCTGCAAACCGGACCTGAACCGAACCCCAAAGAACCGGTTCGGATCGGGTTTTTGGGGTCCCTTCGACCAGACCATGAACCGAACCTATCAAATATTTAACCTCCCGAACCTCTAACCGACTTCGATATACCCTTTACTTATGGAAAGAAATGTTTTATAGACTTCCTGTGTGCCTGAGGTGGGACAGCCAAAAAGTATGCAACATTTTTTTTAGCTCGGCTATTTATCATCAGATCTTGATGAAAATTTCAGGCTTATAGATATTGCAAATATAAAAATTTTACGGACATGGCTATATCGACTCGGCTGTTGATGCTGATCAAGAATATATATACTTTATATGGTCGGAAACGATTCCTTCTGCCTGTTACATACATTTGCACGACTTTAGTAGACCCTTTTACTCTAATATGAAAAATTGGCGCCATTTCAAATTTAAAATATGAATTAATTCCACCTAAATGTACCAAATCTCCCACTGTGCCCTCGGACCGAACCTTGATCAAAATTTTACTGGTTTTCAGCGTTGCACACATGTACAGAAACATATTAAAGTTATAGGGAGTAGGTTCGGACTCCAAACCGAATGAGTATAGAGCTTATATTGAGGTTGTGGAAATGACAGAGGTAAACACTTCCAACCCAATAAAGTGCAATAAATGTAGTCTTTATGAAGGTTAACAGCCCAGTCGATATAGACTTGTTTGACTGTCTGTGCTTGTCTATCTCAGAAATTATAAGAGCTAGAGCCACCAATTTATTATAGTAGACACCGACCTTATGCAGATCAAGTTTATTTCAGTTTTGGAAAATTTCCTACCGCCTCTTACCCATCAATCCCAGAAAACAGAGGATTCGTTCCATGCACTTTAAACCTCTAGCGGCGACCATTTCTGAGATCTGTGCGTTTATACGGACAGACGGACATGACTATATCTACTCGGCTGTTGGTATTTTATTCGGTCGGAGATGCTTTCTTCTGGCTGTTGCATTATACATTTGCGCAAGCCCATTCACTATGTGTTCCATTGGTACAGAGTATAAAATCGGTAAGAGATTCCGTTGCAAAGGTATAGATTTGATACAATATACTTACTGATGCGTGGTATCAATTTATTCTAAATATCAGGAAATTTTGCAAAAATTTAAGAAACTCGCAAAATAAATATCAATTTGCCAATTGCAGATGGTATACGAAGCGGTCAAACAATGAGGAGTCCATGCAACACATGCTGGCTACTGGAAGGGCTAAAATAAAAGATGGCACTCTCATCGTATCTGCCGCAGTGAAAAGCGATAATGGAGCATTCTACTGCACCGCAACAAACTCGGAAGGTACCGAGACCTTCGAAGTAAACCTGTTGGTCACATCCCCATTGACGGCCAGCATACAGCCCAGTATACAGACAGTTAACCTTGGTCATAGTGCTGACTTAGTGAGTAAAGTGGTTCAACAATCATTTCGAATGGCTTATTTTATAATTTCGCATGCTTTTCGCAGATCTGCAGTTTTTCTGGTTTTCCGAAACAGAACATTGTTTGGTTAAAAGACGGCAAGACCCTGCGATCAGGAGCTCGCGTGCGCCTTCTATCCAAGGAGCATATACGCATATCATCCATCGTCAAGGAAGATAAGGGAATGTATCAATGCATTATCAGGAACGACTTGGAGTCCACGGAGAGCTCCGCAGAATTGAAACTTGGAGGTATGCAGTGCGCATTTGATATTAATTTGTAACAATTAACGCTAATATGCGTTTACCACTCCTATAGAGGTGGCGCCCCAATTGCTTTACAAGTTTATTGAGCAAACCATGCAGCCTGGGCCTTCCGTTTCATTGAAATGTAGTGGAAGTGGTAATCCCACCCCCAACATCGTTTGGCACTTGGATGGGTTTCCTCTGCCGAATGTGAGTATGATTTCCGCAAGCAGTTGACTCATAACTTATTCGAGCATTACAGAACGACCGCCTCATGATTGGCCAATACGTGACCATGTTTGGCGATGTAATAAGTCACGTGAATATTTCGGCTGTTAAGTCGGAGGACGGAGGAGACTACGAATGCAAGGCGATTTCTCGAGCAGGGGAAGTTTCACATTCTGCTCGTTTGAATATATATGGTAAAAGCCTTTTGATTTGATCTGAAATACTTACCACCCCTGAAATAATCTACAGGAATGCCCTATATTCGGCACATGCCAAAACTATCAGCAGTGGCAGGCAAAGCATTTACCTTAAAGTGTCCGATTGCCGGGTATCCCATTGAAAGCGTTTATATTGAAAGAGGTACGTCTGCACAATACCTTATTTACTGTACAGCACATGTACTACCGTTAGTGCTTGATTTACTTTCAGAGGGGATAAGACTCCCGATAAATATATGACAGCGTGTACAAAACGGAACGCTTACAATCGAGAACGTACAACGTGCTGCCGATCAGGGCACATACACTTGTATCGCACGCAACAAGCACAACTACACCTCGCAGCGGTCGGTAGAAGTTAAAGTGTTAGGTATGTTGGATTAATGTCTGCATGTGACACACTTCTCCCAAAACTGTGCATACCTAAGGGTTCACAGATGCATGCTAATTCGCAGGATAAACACGAGATTGACTGACATCGACAGTGATCGATTAATGATAATTTATGCAATGACAATACGCATATTTAAGGAGCTAACAGTAAAGCACAATGTCCATCTGTGCTGGGGAATTTTGGAATTGATCTCAATATATCCATGGTTTGAGGTGTATTCTAACTTTTTATCAAATGCCCTCATATCTTACACACCAATTAATCAACATCGTTTGGTGAATGCAATTGGCAAGACCACGGAAATAATAATTTAATATTCTAATGTTTTGTTAAAGCATTTTGATGATTTGGCAGATTTACTTTCTGTACTCACTGATTCACACAGATTCATCCGTTCGGCTCGCGTCTGTGTGAAAAACACGAGAGACTTTGGCCCCCGGTGTCTATGGGCTGGCCGGCGCTGTTTTAAAGCCTCAAGAAGTTAACCCGCTGAGTATTGGAGCACAAAAGAGTTCGAATTGCTCAGACTTTTTCGTGTGGCAGAGTAATTTGGAGAGCTAACGACGAGAGCGCGATTTAATAAGTGCATGACAAACAACTATACCATAACAGCTGAAGCATCGTTGAGCAAATGTGCTAGCGATCATTGTTGCTGTTCCAGAGAGACGCGTCGCGTTCTGACGGCCTAATGGAAGCGCCGGAAAAGTGATGGAGTTTGTCTCTGTGACGCGAACCGTCCAAAATTTTTCAAGCACTAACAACTTTTTATAATCGTAAAATAAAACAGCTTTTGGCTTTTAGTTCTTAGCAACAAAGTTCAACTGTTTTTACGTAGGACCAAATAAAAGACATTCCTTATTTTCATGGATTCCGGTAAAGTCAATTTGCGAAAACTGAGTTAGATAGATCAGATTATGAATCACAACCAAATCGCGTTAAGCCGTGCTTGTTCGTGTCACGGAAAGTCTCGACTCTTAATCAACTACAGTTTAATCCAATGTGTAATAGCTTGACCATGCAAACTGTAGTGGAGAGTTAATCTTCCTTCATTCATTTCTGTCTGCATTCTAAGAATAAGAAGAAGAGGGTGACTAACTTTCGTTTCATTTGGTTTATAGTTCAAGAAAACATCCAAGCATCTCTTTTGAATCTCAGCGATTGAATTCTATAAAAGTCAACTTTAGTGTGTGTTTGTAAACTACCGATACGAAATTGTTTCGTAATTAAACTTGATATGCCAAAGGATAGGGGCGTTGAAAGCGGAAGTCGATATACTCTGATTTTGATAGTGCATATTAAAAATAGTAAACCGTAATATTGCAAAATTTTGTATAGCGAACAAAAAAACAGCGCTTAAATAAAAACAGGTTTTTGAACAAACTTTCAAGTGAAAATATCAGACGGCATCACATTAGGTGAAACCGACTGGGGTACATGCCCCCTCTTCAATAAACATATGAGTTCTCTAATGAGTTGCTTCAGTCAATCTGAGGTGTAAATAAAGTTTTCTGCAGCTGAGGCATTTTTCAGTCATATCATATGACAACTCAGACAAGTATTGATACAGCTTAAACTTATCAATCTTTAAATTTCTACTTATTTCGAATTCGACGGAGTCAACATCAGCATGTACCCCATCCGAATTCGCCAAATCTTGTCAAAAGTGACAGCCAGAACAGGTCTGATAGGAATCCGAAGGCTAACCAAAACAAGTAATAACTTGGGTATTTGATGCCGAACTTTGCCGAAAATGGTTTCTTATTGTTTTAATAATAACTAAGTTTTTGTTTTGAAACATGGAATATTTTTGTGTCCTTTGCTCATCGGTATTTAGGCCAATGCCAAAATGAAGCACGTGCATTAGCCAGTCAAAGAAATTGATGAGCATTTTAATTGCATGAAGCACGTTCCTTTTTTGTTTGATTCCACTATACTTTTAACTGGTAAGGCTTGATACCCACTGAAATGCAGGATACGCACTTTTATTTAAACAGGAAATGGCCAAGGCATGAACTTTTATCCATTGATTGGGGGATATTTGTCTGTCAATGGTGCGTTTTATTTTTGGTGTGTGTCATTCAACTACTTTCCACTCCAATTTGTACTTTATTAGTCTTTAACTCAAATCTGCACATTTTTATCTTTATACTGCACCTAAAACTGCACTCTCAATCGCATTTGCACCCGCACCCGCACTCGCATGGGCATCGGCGACATTTTCTAGGGTTCTCAATCGCCACAGTTGTGAGTTGTGGCTGCTTCTGAGCGCCTTTAAAGCTGCGATCAGCTTCCAAGGTGAGACCCAGCGTCAATGGGTTATTCTCATTGTGGGACATTGCGGTCAGTTGATCATCCCCACGGTCTTAGAAAAGATATTTGTAAAGAAAACCCGTCTCGGACTAGCTTCGACTCACGTCGTTCAGGTTCACACGCCTATGCTTCGTAGACGCCATATAAGACTCGAGTAAGGGGAGGAATAACTGACCAATTCACATATGCATATTGCCGTTCTCCTTACCACAGATGTGGAATTGATATAGAAAGTAGTTTTCTTACTCACAGACGCTCCTAGCTTTCTGTTTTCACGGGTTTTAAAATATTGATAGCATTGTAATTCTGAACTTAATCACGCAGTTCCGCCAAAGATTACACCATTCTCATTCGCCCGCGATCTGAATGTCGGCGACCGTACAAGCATTCAGTGCGTTATTGGCACCGGGGACCTGCCGCTCACATTCACTTGGCTGAAGGACGGACAGCCCCTGCAAGCAACAGCCTCGGCCGACAGTGTCAGCGGTGGGCTTAGTGGTACCGGTGGCGCTGCTGTTGTGGGCTCCGGCTCGCCATCCTCCTCATCCCTCTCGTCACCATCGGCATCAGCAATTGCCCAGACTTACGAACACAGCGTTTCGAATGACAATGGTCGTAGCAGTGGTGAAGGTAGCGGCTCAGTGACAATTCGCCAGAATGATGATTTCACCAGCGCCCTCAGCATCACAAGTGTGACGAGGGCCCAAAGCGGCAACTACACGTGCCGCGTGCAAAACGACGCCGCAACTGTAACGCACACTGCACAGCTCAAAGTGAATGGTACTTGCAATAGCTTGTTTTTCGTTGTAATATTGTTGTAGATAAATATGTATAAACGTATCAACTTGAATGTGTGTAAATAGTAAAATGTGATATCGTCTGTGCTCGTACCTTTATTTGTAGTTTTTTATAGACTTCTCAGTTTATACCGTTAAAACTCTTTTACTCAACATCTGCCGCCAAATCCGGAACACACAGTGATGAGCTAAATTTTATTTAATTTGTTATTGCGTTTCCCCAAACTTGTAAAATAGATATTATTTCTGTACATACTGATGAAAATGCTTTGCATTTTTCTTATAATTGCACTTTTGTAAATAAATAGATTAATGGAATGAATGCGAGTCACTTATAAATATTCGATTATCCCATTAAATGTTAGCAAATGTAAATTAAGAATGCAGTATGCCGCACTGATCCTACAATACGATCGAGACGTTGGATCCAGATGCATCGCATTATCCGCAGTTTATTACATAACAACTTCAATGTGTATGCTAGAATTTAAGAATGACATTTTACCAAAATCTTCATACACGGGTATTGTGAAGGAAAACATAACAACAAAGTTTCACTCATCTGGGTTATTGGCTTATATAATATGTACAATTTTTATTGGACTTGATATGTATATTGTAACTCCATTGTCCGACAAGTTTGTTAATGTTTTTGCAATTACATTTTTCCGTATTTATTTGCCAATTGAACTTGTAAATCTCTTTCAACCAAGTATCAATTTATTACTCGGAGTCACGCAAATCATTTTTTGTTGGTTTCAAACCAAGATAATTGGGTATGGTGTTTTTTTTATTGGAAATGTAAACATTTTTTTCGAATGAATAAAATATTTTATTGGTTTGTTATTCGCGAAACTAATTGAATGTGTCCAAATTATCCAAAACCCATTTACAACTCAACCTCAATTGGCAATGCAGGCGCCATCTTGATAGTTTTACAACAAAACCTGCGTTGCCCAATATTACTTTAGGATTAATATTTACATATATATAACACTAGTTTACAGCATTTTCTATCCCGATCATTTGGCATTTATTTCATATGTAAATCGCTCCGCTGAGTCCAACCAACCATTCTACAAATTGTTAAGTGGGGCCGTTTTCGAGTTATCGGGAAAAGCAATTTTTTGATTGGGAAGAAAGTAGCTGTTTGTTTAGATGAATTTGAGACGCAATGTTCAGGTCTATTGTATCAGCGACTAATATAGCCAATCACAAGAAACTTAATCGGGTACAAAATAAATTTGGCAGGTCATAGTAGCCCTTAAATAGAATAGCTTGAAGTGTAACTATGCCTCCTACGACGAACAAAAACCATCAAACTAAGTCAATTTGCTTTAACTTGAAACCTTCCATTTTGTACTTAAATACCAATAACTTCTATATTCTTCGACGGCTTGTAATGAAATATGTGGCGTTTTATTTTTAATAGATGAGTCTTTGGTGACCAGCAATAAAACAAATTTTACACAATTTTTTCGTGGTAAAAATCGCACTTAAAATATACCTTTTTTTAAACAAGTGATAAATTTCATTCAAAGTTGCCTATAAAAACCTTTATAACTTCGAAGTCAAGCACCAGATTAAGAAGTGGTGTATGTATGAATAAAAGGGTATTCAATTACCATCCAAGAAAACATTGCATTTTTATAATGAATAAACCGATACCGAAGATATGCACATTTTTCTAATGCTACTTTTTTCCCCAATCAAAAAACTAGCTTTTTCTTCATTTCTCAATTTCTCTCCTAAATTTGTAGTCTTCTAATCCACCATTGTGCTCGGCAATAACAAGTTATTTTATTATAATTTGACGCGAAAAATTACATTTTTGAACCCAAAAAAAGTTGATCGCGTCGAGACCAAAAAATTCTGAAAGGGTGTGCTGGTGGTATAAAACCCTGCCTGGGTTTGGTCTGATTAGCTGCCGTTTTCTTTTTATTGTACTTTGAACTTTTCAGCTTGTGAGTAGGATATACGATTCCAATTCTCGTAAACTATTCTGAATTTAGCTTTTATATCTTTAATGTTACAACTGGCTAGCTCAAGGTCTTTTTTGGTTGATTATCGTTTGAACAGCAAAACAATTCCGCTGATGAGAGAATTTGGTTATTCTCGAAACAGCGATCGTTGTACGGACATACACAAATGCTATTCCAAAATGTTGTTAATTAATATCTGTTGGTTTGTGTTAATTATAAAAAGGCTTATAATCAACCAAAAAAGACCTTGAGCTAGCCAGTTGTAACATTGACTAAAATCAAAAACAGGTCACCAAACCCCACATACATTTTATATCTTTAGCAAAGTGGTTGCTCTTGGCTTGGCCTACAAAACATTTCCGTGTAGCTAAACATTCTCAAAATTACAAAAGTTCCAAAAAAACCGAGTTGTTATAAATTTTTTACAGTTTTTCAACTTCGTCTTGAAACCCGTTACAAATTTGGACAAGTAATTCAGTACCAAGCTACCAATCCTTGCAATTGTTCGAGTTTTGTTTAATGCTACAAGGGCCCGTAACTATATGAAGAACCAATCGAATGAAGTTGGCATTTTTCAACCGTTTGTTAATTTAAGTCTAAGCTACGTTTTTGTCCTGCATTGCTTATTCGAATTCGTTACAGTTTTCAAGACAAAGTTGAAAAAACAGTACAAAATGAGGGGAAACATGATGATTTTGAGTATAAAGATGTGACTTTTTTGACTTGTTACTTAAAAATGTTTTGTAAACCAAGCGAAGAGCAACAACTTTCTCTTGGACATCAAAGCGAAATTCCAAATAGTTTACGAGATATGGAGTTGCAAATCCCTATCAGAAGCTGAAAACTTCAAAGTGCAATAAAAATAAAACGGCAGCTAACCAAACTAAGCCCAGCGAAAGTTTTTGTACAACCTTCATACCCTTTCAGAATTTTTTGGTCTCGACTCGATCAACTTTTTAGTGTTTTACAGTGTTCTCTTAGAAGTGAGAAAGCTAGACGCGGCATGCAGAAAAGCCACACGCCACGTGTTGAAATGATAAAGCTAAGCGCGACGTGCAGAAAGCTACACGAAACTTGTTGAAATGAGAAAGCTACACGCGACGTGTTGAAAAGCTATACGAAACGTGTAGGATTTCAATATCTAAGCGCGGCGTGCAGACAAGCTACACGCCACGGGTTGAAAAGCTACACGAAACGTTATGGGTTGAAAATTCTACATTTTCGTGTAGCCTTTGTATTTTTATTTCTCTGTGTAGGTTAGAGGTCTCACATAAACCGATTCCAGTGGACTACCAATAAACAGTTGTTGCTTACAAAATATGCGTAAATTTTTATGTTGATTGACTACTACTAGATTCATAACTTTAAACACCCAACTGAGTGAAGCCAGAGTAATAGCTGAAAATCAGCTCAAAGCGTTCTGTCATCGATTGAACGATTTTAGATAAATTGCAAAGGGTTTTAATTTCTGATCTGGTTTGTTTGTTTTCAATGGCTCAGCAATGAAAATAAAATTGAGAGACAATAATTTCCTAAATGCAGTTGAGTAGCAAACAATTGCAAAAAAGTCGGGACTTACACTATGGAGCAAACATAGTTTCCACCACTAATTTTAAGCATTCAATGTATATTGGTTAAGTGCTATCATCTGTGAAATTTTTGAATATAAATATAGGGTAAATATTATTACAACTGTGGTATTATAATATGCCAAATGCGAACAACAATCACTTACACACATATCTAATACTTTATAATTTTCTTTGTACGCAAACTTCCTATCTAAATACACACATATCTTTTATATATACATACATTTTCCTTAAATAATTTTTTTTATTTTATTAATTGTTTAGTTCCCCCGCGTATCTCACCTTTTGCGTTTGAGGAGGAAATAACAGAAGGCATGCGGACACAGATTATGTGCTCCAGCAGTCAAGGCGACCAGCCCTTTAATATTACTTGGCTCCGAAATGATGTGGCTATCATAAGTAACCCCATTGTTGCGAAAAACGGCGCCAGCGTCATCGAACCAATCAGTTTTGCGACAGATAGAGGCAAAGAGTTTTTACCCCCGGATCCGTCTTTGACAATCAACCAATATGCCCCCTTTTCTAGCATATTGTCGATACATAACGTCTCTTCCCGACACAACGGGAACTACACATGCAGTGTAGCCAACCATGCTGGCTCTGTTCACTATACTGCCGTTCTTTCGGTTTCGGGTAAATCAAGTGTAACTATTTCCTTCTAGCAAGGGTAAATCGCGCACTTATTCTATATTGTAATCTGCACTTGAACACGCAAGAAACACCGTAAATATCGTAGAAATCGCACAGGCACGCAACTGCCATCTCAGTGTATGTAATTAAAACTATTTTAAAAGTCTTTCATGAAAATCAACTAACAGCTTGAACAATTTCCAGCGGGCATACCGGAGCTGGTATCAAAATTATGGGAATCTTAGACACTGCTAAATCATTATTTATAACACTGGGTTACAAATTTTTCTATACACAAATACTTCTATATTTTGCTTTGCCACTGGTAGGTAACTAAAACGAATTGGGTTCAACAATAACAATAATTGTAACTTGGAACTAAGATTCAGTAAATATTAAACAATTTAATTGCTTTTATAATTACTTCTAAAACTGTTTCTGAAATGTAAGATTATTGAGTTATTCCGTTTGAACCGAAAAACTAATTATGCATTTAAAAGGTAAAAGAATCAAAAACTGAAAATTAATGAATTGTAATTGAATTGGTATCATTCTTAACCCAAAAACACATACACTCATAGAACAGATGTGGCTTAATTCAAATCATTCGATGTGAACTGTAATTTAATGCAATGTGACATTGGCTCAACAGCACCAAAGAGGGCCCAGACCAAGCTTCTCTCAATCTCTTGGCGTGTGGGCTTATATTTTTCGCACAAGAGAATGGGATCTACAGTTTAAGGCCGAATCTCAACGGCAAGTTTGAGAATTTTTGCTTTTTCATTGCTAGTTACTTCACAGCTAGCGCCAATAGCCGATGAAGGTGACCGGTGTGAACTATACAACCGAAATACGCTTGCGAGTAACTTCTCCAAAAGTTGAATGATATTTATTTGAATTTTGGTCTTCTTTAATACAACATATCCTTGCGTTGCTTGGGGCTCTTGTTGCCATCAAATGTATCACTATTTTTTAGAGTTGTATGCTCTAGTCTTTTTTAACGTCCAGTGCAATTGAGAGCCAAACCCATCCCCTGCAGGAACCTGGACTCAAATGCACTGTTCAAATATATTCGAGCACGATGTACGAACATTCATATTGGTAAATTCCTACAGTTTCTAACCACAAATAATACATGAATAATTCAACATATCGGGAACAATTTTTGAACAAGAGTACTTAAAAGTTGAAATATTCACTGGAAAATTAATTTTCAGTTATATATAGTATAAAACAAATTTTTGGACTTACAGCCAAAAGGGCCAAGACGAACATCTCCCAATCATTTGTCTTGTGTGCTTCTTAATTTTTTCCTAAAAAAACGGACATACAGTCAAAAAAAAAAATGATTTTTCGTATGCCACTGCTACTCGACACACCACATCCGGTAAAGTTTTTTTTACAAATTTTAAAAAACCGTAGTTAAGAACTGATTTTTAATAATATTTATAATGGAAAGTAATGTTAAGAAAACGGCTCTGGCTTAGACTCAATACAAATGTACCAATATACAAAATATAGGAACTAGGAGCACCCTGCACAAAGCACTTGGCACATTGTAGCACTCTGCACGTGTACGACTAAGATTACGTAAATTATTTAATTTGCTTAAGGCGCAGTTTCCATAACAATATTATAAACACCTAATGCAACACAAATGTGACTTCATTTCGGGGATGCAAACTGGTTCTGAACCGAACCGAAACAATCCGCACCGAACCGATTATTCATGCTCGTAAACCGAACCGCTCACCGAACCAGTTTCTGTTTGAAAATGCTAAACCGAACCGGATGCAACAAATAAATCAGTTTGGTTAGGTTCATTTCAAGATTGAGGATAAAATGCCGATAAATTTAGGAAATTAGAAAACTGAACTATACGAAAGGCGTTGCTTCGTTCCAGCGTTGTAGGGTTTTTTTTTAACTACCTCTTAAGGGACAGCAATCCCTCGGCTTATAGTCAGGTGCCAGTTTCAACAACACCTGACCATCACCTGAAATTTAGGGTGCATTAATGCATTCTTTCCTTAAAGATTGCAGATTGAATTTACTAAATTCTAAAAATGTATCAGTTGGTTGTTTTTCTCAACCTTAATATTACATAGGCAAGGGATATATTTTGAGTGCGCTATTAAGCGCTTGTAAGTATATTTGTTGTTTATTACTGGGATTAGGCACCTACTTTGCTTACTCCCCGTTCTCAAGGGCATTACGATATCTACTGCAAGATAATCCTCTCCAAGATAGTCCTGAAAAGGCGGGGGCATATCAGACTTCATATAATTTTGTACTGGGTGGGCCATTTAAACCTTCGGCGTCTGTCGACCCTATAACATATTTTCTTTAAAGCTTGGTACGGAGATACTTGCGAGAGTGTGCGAAATCTCAGCACATTATTTCGTTAATGGCAAGTGCGAAATAAGTCGCTCATCTTTAGTTTCATATACATACACTCAGAAAAAAAACCAAGAAATTGAATCAAGTTCAAACGGTGTCAATAGTACGGTAAGTACGAAAACACCCGATTTAAGTTCAAAATTCTTATTTCTAGTACGTTTATTTCAATCCCGAAATACTTAATTTAAAATTGATTCGGGATATATTAAGAACATTTCGAACTATTTTAAAATTTTTTTGATCATACTTTTAGGTTGTAATGGTCTTAAGCTTAACCCGATTAACTGGACTCGCTGATAACGGTTGTTTTTCTGTTTTTGTTCTAGGGCTGCTCCCAAACTCAAATTTTATGCCCACCGCCGGCTTAAATGTTTGGCATGCGCACACCTGTTTGGCGTCGACAAGTCTGGCAAAAATGACCTGTGTGGAACTAACTCCCTCTCCACATCGCTGTCTTATTGAATTGCGATGGGTATGCCACCATCGCTTCCTTTCTTGGCGTGATTAGCACTCCGGCAGCGTAAGCTGTCCATTAACGAAGCCAAAGCCGTATTGCAATGGTCGAAAAACCTTTTTTTTTATGGGACTTTTTAATTTCGCGATTATCTCGGGTATCTCCGTACCAAGCATAAATGAAGAAATACTTTGAAACGTGATGGAAATTGCTGAAAAACGAGCACATTGCGCCATTCGCTGTTACGGCGACCATTTACGCGATATAATATTTCACAACTAATCAAAACAAATTTGCACCTTTCATAATAAACAAAAAAAAGCGTTTCTTAGCAACTAACTTGTGCTGTTTTTATTGCCGAACGAGAGCGTAAGTTAAAGTCGGCTCTAACCGACTTCGATATATCCGTTACTCATGGAAACAAATGTTTAATAGCCTTCCTGTGAGCCCGAGGTGGGACAGCCGGAAAGTATGCAACAATGTTTTTACTCGGTTATTTATCATCGGATCTTGATGAAATTTTCAGGGCTTATAGATGTTGCGAATATAAATCTAAGTTTTAAATTTGATATCGATATCTCAAGAATTGTGGAAGTTATTTAACATTTTTTAATGCAATGAAGTTTCGATCCCGAGCTCTGGACTGAAGACTCCTCCTCCTACCTGTCCACCCAGTTTGGAGCCATCAGTGTAAAAATTTATGGCATTCGGTTTGCAGTGAGGTATTGAGTTCCAGTCCAGTCGACTCGGTATGGTGACTTTATACATGGTGGTAAACGTTATTGTTGGGATGCAGTAGTCAAGCGTTGGCGGTACCGCCACTTGATGCAGAAGTATAGAGGAGTGGCCAGAGTTACTATCTTTCCAGGTACCGCTTTCTCTCAGCCTGAGAGCGGCGTTACTGGCGATTTCTCTACCCAGACGATCTAGAGGCATAAGGTGTAACATTATGTTAAGTGCATCTGTTGGGGTTGTACGCAATGCACCAGTCATGCATAATGCAGCACTACGTTGAACTTTGGTTATGGTTCTGAGGACGGAAGGTTTCCCCAGAGCCGGCCACCATACGATGATTCCGTATAGTAGTATTGGACGTACAACGGCTGTGTACAGCCAGTGTACTATTTCAGGGGAAAATCCCCATTTACGACCAATCGCACGTTTGCACGAGAAGAGTGCAGTATTAGCTTTTTTGATACGTTCAGGTATGTTTTCGTTCCAATATAATTTTTTGTCCAACACTACACCAAGGTATCTTGCAGAATCGCTAAATTTTAGGTGTGTGTTGCTTAGTCGTGGGGGTGTTAAATTTGGTATCTTATACTTGCGGGTAAAGAGAACGAGTTCAGTTTTGGTTGGATTGACTCCAAGACCACTTTGTGTCGTCCAATTTGAAAGTGTTGAGAGAGCATCCTCCATCAGGTTGCAGAGAGTGTGGGGAAATTTGCCTTTTGTGATTATGGCAACGTCATCCGCGTACGCTATCACCGTGTGTCCTCGCAATTCCATGAGTCGCAATAATTCGTTGACTGTTACCACCCAAAGGAATGGCGAAAGAACACCTCCTTGAGGAGTGCCTCTACTTACATATCTTCGTGCGCAGGCATCTCCTAGTTGCGAGTTAACCACTCTGCTTGTAAGCATGAGTCGGATGAACTCCACCAGGGGTGCCTCCATATTTAGATTTGTCAAGGCAGAGGTGATAGCGTTGGGGAGAACATTGTTAAGGAATGCCGTAAGCGCATATTCTTTTGCCTCGAGTGACTTCTCAACTTTCGAGACAAGAGAGTGGATTGCTATTTCTGTTGACCTTCCCTTGCTGTATGCGTGCTGCGCTGGGGACAGAGTGGATGGGTCTATTGTCTGCCTTAGATGGGCATCTAGTAGTCTCTCCAGTGTTTTGAGGAGAAAAGATGACAGGCTGATCGGCCTGAAGTCATTTGGTCTGACATGCGAGGCTTTTCCTGCCTTTGGTATGAAAACCACTTTTATATCTTTCCACAGTGTGGGTATATACTGTAATCGAAGGCAGCTGACAAAGATTGTCTGAAGCCATGCAATTATTTGTGGTAGTGATTGTTGAAGCTGAGTGGGAAAGATTCTATCTGGCCCGGGTGATTTGTAGGGCTGAAAAGTGTTCACAGCCCACTTAATTCGATGTTCAGCTACTATATCACTTATGTGACTTAGCGTGTCACCTCTAGGTGCCTCTATGGGCTCCAAAGATGTTGAACAGCCAGGAAAATGTGCTTCCAGAAGTAAATTGAGGGATTCAGAGCTGGAGTCAGCCCAAGTTCCATCAGGATATTGTAGGAGTCCCGGAGGGGTTGGTGAACTCGCTAAAATTTTTCGAAGTCTTGATGCTTCGGAGGTCGATTCAATACTGGTACAGAAATTTGCCCACGAGCGTCGTTTGGCTTTCCGCATTGCACTTTTATAGTCTCGTAACTTGGCTTTTTACATCTCCCAGGATGAATCCAGGTTAGTGTTCTTAGCTGAGTTGAATGTCTTTCTACACTCTTTCCTTAGTATCTCCAGGTCTTTAGACCACCAGGGGGGCTTATGGTGAATTTTGTATTTAATATGTGGGCATGATTTGTCAAGTGCCTTAGTGCATGTCGTTGTAAATATGTGGACTATTTCATCTAGTTGTTCCGCATTCACAGGTGTGAATTGCGGAGCTGCATCTAGATTTTTCACTATAAGTCTCTTATAATGTTTCCAGTTCGTTTTTTTTAAGTTTTGTGTTTTTTTAGGTTCGGGGCATGATTCTATTAGCTTTAGCTCAATATATCTATGATCTGAGAAGGAGTGGTCTGATAGAACTCTCCATGAAATAATATTTTCTATTAGAAACTCTGAAATGAGGGTGATATCTAGTACCTCCCTCCGAGTTCTAGTGACGAAAGTTGGGTCATTACCTTTATTGCAGATAATAAGATTCGTACTTAAAAGATAATCGTAGAGTAACTCACCACGATCGTTAGTGTCCGTGCTGGACCATTCTGTATGGTGTGCATTAGCGTCTCCACCCAGTATTAGTCTGGTTCTGCTGCCTTGACTGTTGTGCACCAGGTCTTCAAATAGTCGGGATGGTATTGGCTCCGTTGTATCATGAGCCAAATAGAAGGAAGTCAACCTGTAGGTGGTGCTCCCCAATTCGAGGTTGACTGTTGTGATGTCTCCATCACTGAATTGGGGAAGTAAAAATGCGTTAAGAGTTTGTTTTACTAATATAAATGTACGCGGCTTACCCTTACCCCGAATGTGGTACAAGTTGTACTTTGGCGTCCTCAAGCCACAGATCCTGTCACCAGTGATCCAAGGCTCTTGGACTAAAACAATGTCTGCTTCACCTTTTGCTAGGCGAAGCAGAAGTGCAGCGGAAGCTGCTTTACTGTGATGCAGATTTATTTGAATGATCTGCATCATCAGAAAGTATCTCCTCTGCCGTTAGGGTAGCATCGCCTTCTGCATCATCATTTCTTTCTTCGTGCAAAAGCTCATGCTCGGTGTAGAGTCTCCCTAGACTCGTGCCATAGTCTGACCCTGACGATATGTAGCCTCCCGACTCCTCTAGGGAAGGTTGATCGTCAGTTTCCATATCGTCATCGCTTGGCTCTTCTGCCTCTACGCTCGCTGCTAGGTTAGCTAGCGCCGTCGTATCTGTCTTATAGACAGTCATTTT